>WEIT01013411.1:0-12189 GCA_013389985.1 Dryoscopus gambensis | reverse complement strand
TCACTGCCCTCACCTGTCCCGGCTCCCATCTCTGTCCCCTCCTGGTCCCGTCACTGCCCTCACCTGTCCCGGCTCCCATCTCTGTCCCCTCCTGGTCGCTCACTGCCCTCACCTGTCCCGGCTCCCATCACTGTCCCCTCCTGGTCGCTCACTGCCCTCACCTGTCCCGGGTCCCATCACCGTTTCTTCACTGTCCTCTCCTGTCCCATGTCCCATCCCCTTCCCCCACCTGTTTGGTCACTACCCCAACCTGCCCCATCCCCGGCCACCAGCTGCCCCATCACCACCACTGCCCACAGCCCTCAGGCAAAGAGCTCTTCTCGCAGCCAAGCTCCATTCATGTGTGAGCTGAGTGGGGAATGGACCCCCCATGACTTGGGTTTGGGGGCTGAGGGGCACCCGTCATTCACCTGCCAGTCACCCCACAGCCCTGCTGGCCCCAACAAACGCCCTCTCCATTCCAGCTGCATCACAAAATAATAAGCAGCCACTCAGTGGCTTTAGAAGAAACTGCCTGTTTCTCCTGGCCCAGCAGCTGCGAAAGTTTAACCCTGTGGTGTACTCCAGTAATTTCTCCACCTGCCCTCGGGATTTGTTTTGCTTGGCACAAAGTCTGAGGGTGAGGAACTCCAGGGAGCACATGCAAGATACTCAGTGTAGAATAGGAAAAAAAAAAATCCATTTAGATCATCATGCATCATTACTTTATTTCAATTTCACTTTATTTCAAAAAAAATTAAGGAACACCACAAACAGCAGTAGGCACAAGTGGGATTTGCAGTTTGAGTCTCTAAAGACCAGACCTCTCGTGCCAGGTGCCATACAGGCACAGTCAAACAATTCTTGACTTCAGGATGAATTTCTCATAAAGATTCAGGGCCCCAGTCTCACTCACTTGAAGTCAGTATTAAAACTACAAGTAGATTAAAAGAAATGCAGATAAGGTAAAATGAGTGGGCTTCTGGACATACTCTCCCTCCCCTAGAAGAACATTGGAAAAGATGCATCAAGCTAGAAGGTATTTCCTTTCCCTTTTACTTGGGAAACCAAGGCAGGAGAAGACTAAAACACTAGTCCAAAGCTCTTAAAGCAGTAGCAGAAGGAAACTGTATTTCTCCATTGTCCTAACTGAGTACTTGAACAGTTCACTGCCCACCTCTGTTCTCACCTGACCCAGCACAATCAGAAGCATCCTGGGAAATATGGCTGGAATACTGTAGGAGAGGAGGGATTGAGCACTGGAGCCCCTATGAGCTTACGAGCTGTTTGAGTCAGTTCTGGTCACTGTAGTTTATGATTTCATTAGTCTACCAAACCAGAACCACTTCCAGTTCAGACAGGCAGTCAAGATCATGCTAAAGAATTTAAAGCATTGAAAAAACCACAAGACCGATTCTTTAGGAACACAGCAAGTGTCTGATCAGTTCAAGTCCTGCTTCAGACTGCAGTCAGGATTAGATGCTGTACTGAATTGTCCCTCTGGATATCACAGACTACAGGACCTTGGCACAGCGTCCCCCAAAGGGAGGAGGGTCTTCTCTCTTGTGATGTTAATCATTGTTGTAAGGGTTTATTGAAGAAGATGCCCAAGCGTCTACCTGCTGATCTAGTTCTCGGGTGGTACTCCGGGCCTCAGCGGTCATTTTCCGAAATTTCTGCAGGTAGACAATAATGAAGATAACCAAGATACCCTGGAGGAAAAGGAGGATGAAGAGAGAGACCTGAGAGAGAAGAGCCAGGCTGCAGTACCAGTGCTGGCATGTGGAGACAATCTCATCTTCTGTCAGGTAGGCGATGATCCGGCCCTCCAGGTGTGCCGGGGAGCTGCATCTCACATCCCTGTACAGGCTCCGGTTCTGCTGCCACTGGAGCCAGGAGCGCAAGTAGAGGATGTCACAGGTGCATTCCCAAGGGTTGCCCTGCAGGTAGACTACCTGGAGGCTTCTCAGGTTGTCAAAGAGCCCATTGGGAATAGAGGTGAGCCTGTTGGAACCGAGGTGGATGATTTCAGCTGAAGGACGGAAAGCAACGGGCAGGTTCTCCACAGTCAGGTCTTTTGACGAGCAGTCAGTAATGTTGGTGGTGCACTTGCACGGCACAGGGCATATGGGTGTCACGAGTGGGAGGAAGCCAAGGAGGGACAAGAGAATTCCACTGCTCATTTTCACCTGCAAACACTTCCCTGGTGAGACTGGATGAGGTGGAGACCAGAGAAGTAGACACCACGCACTCTAGGACTGACACCACAGCCAAGGTCTTCTGTTGTTCTGTTCTGAGGATGTTTTGAAAGTTGGGCGGATTTGGTGCCCTTCACTGGAGACACAAGAGCTCTGAAAAGAACAGAGTTAAAAAGGAGCAAATTCTTGGTCTCTCACTACAGCAGAAGGAATTTTCATGGTCTTCCAACCCTGGATTTGAGGAGGAATATGAATACATGGCTACTGGAAGTCTTAGCTGCAGCCATCAAATATATTTTCACTGGTCCTCAGGAGTGTACAAGAGCTGCTTGTGTTTTCAGCATTACTGGAGTACATTACCAGGGTAGCCAAGAAAATTCCTGTCAAGGCATCAAAAACTAGAATATGAAATTGCTCATGCCTTATCATAGCTCTGGATTACATCTGTAAGCAAAGCTTTGTTCATGTAAACTGCAAGGGGAGATTCAGAAATAAATTTACTGTTACCACAAGTAAAAAAATAGCCTTTCCAGTCTTGAAAAGAAGTGGTAAACAGTCTTTGGCTGCAGAGAGGGTGCTGACCTCTGAGGATGGAGGCCAGTGGAGTTTTTCATGCTAGACCCTGCTCCAGCAGGTGAATAATCACATGTGCTGGGAAACATGGGTCAACAAGCCTTTTTTATGTTACAGTCTTGTGCCACTGCTGAACACAAGCTGCTGTGACGTCTCTGGGAGAACAACTACACATACCTGCAACAAGGCAGCATTTTTCTGTGGTTGACAAATTGTAATTGTCTATCAATTAAAAATTTAAAAAAGAGTAGAAGGTAGCATTGTTGACTTACCAGGGTAGTTCAATCCTTGCTTTCTTGCTGGCTTTACAACACAAGAGAAAGGTCCCAAGGCAGTCCAGCCAGTGCAAGAGTGTATGCACAGCTGCACACACTGCTGTTCCAGGATAATCCTCTTGCAGCTGGCTGGCAAGATAAGGGTCAGGCTCATCCCAGGGACACCTCCCACATGAGGCCTTCCTGCAAGTCTGCTGCGTGTCACCGGAAGCTGAGGCTTCATTGAGCAAGTCTTCCAAGAAATGGGAACTGACACTGCTCACAAGAACACATTTGCTGGGAGAGATGCTGCCAGTACTGGTAACTGTGATTCTGGGCCCACAGGCTCAGCCCAGTAGAAAGGTCACCATGTCTCAATTGCATAACTCAAAATGCACTTCAGACTGGAAGGTGATGCTACTGGTGTGTATCATACTCTCTGAGCACTGTGACCTTTGGGATCCCATCCCATCAGGAAAACTTGGCAGAGTGGTGACACCTAGCACTTTCTGGGTGTTGACCCTCAGGTTTCCCTTGAAGCAGTGACACAAGTCTACTCCCACTTCTTACTGAAAGATCTGCTGATAGAAATGGTCTTTCAGTCCATCCATCTTTCCAGAGAACAATTGTTCAGACACTTGTATCCTCTCATGATCATTACATGGGTAAAATATAACTCTTGGCGTTTCACTGTCTACATCAAAATAAAACTAGCTGGATTCACAGGAAGGCCAACAGACTGGGAAAGAGTGCTCTGAGGAGCTGCTCTTCAGGCAGCCAAAGGAACTCACAGCTCTCGACAAGTGCAGTTACTGAGAAAGACTGACCACATGCTTTATTCAGAAGCTGCATTACACAAATACTTGAACAGGTAAGTCCAAGGGTCAAAACTACATTCAGGCAGAATCATGTCTTCTCATGGCCATCACATCTTCACAGAAATTTCTCTGCCATCGGCCTGACCAGGCATACACTACACTCCTTAGCTTAAGGCCACCAGAATAAAGTTGTGAAACTGTTGCCCCATTGAACTCAACTCTGTCCTTGTACTGTGGACATCCTAGAGAACAGAAATGATGAATGCCCCGAATGTGCTCATGTTAGGAGAATTGAAGGTGTAAAAAATGACAGAATGTGGCCCTAACCAAGGGAAAATTTTTATGCTCTAAAGAAAACAATTAAACTTTAAATTTCTACAAAATTGGGGCAGATCATTCCAGTTGTTTCACTGTGGTGGCCAGGCAGAATGGGAAAGAGATCTTAGGCTAACAAACCAACCCAGTTTTTCCTGCAGGGCCTGCTTTCCACGTGGGAGCAGCTCGACTACCACAGGGTAAGTTTGCTCAGCAAACTTACCTCGTCTCATGCATTTGGTGCTATGTTTATTCACAGGCAGGTGTTCAGGCCAGGTGTGTCATGGAGCTGATCTAGAGCCAGACCCATTGTGGCTCTGCATGCAGCACAGACTTGGCAATGCTCTCCTGGCTACTTACAGACTGGATTTCCTGGGACTGGATCTTGCCCAGCTGACCCTTGATAATTTAGACACCACTCCTAGGGGAAGCTTGAATATAGAAGAACCTTCAAGATCATCTTGCTAGCTTCTAGAATAAGCAGGCCAGAAATCCCATGCAGGAAGCCTGCCTGAAGTCTGTTCTGACTGTATTAGATAAAAGGAGAAACAGGGTCAGTTTTGCTCTCTCCTGCCCATAACATATCACCAAGGCTGCTCAAGGGGGCTAAAAATTAAACAGAAAGAGGTCGGATTTTTGAATGTATTTATTTCACTGATCAATTCAGGTAGTAAACATTAATAATAATAACAATAATCATTTAATAAAATGGATATGTTTTAAAAGGTTTTGTTTTCTTTGTTCACAATGACAAAATGTTCAAACAGAAATTTACAAAAAAATATAATTATAATAACCCAACAGATGGACAGGAAACAAAGAGCCTAGGAATGGAGCAGGGGGTGAGGAAGGTGCATGGCAGGAGCAAGCCAGCATTAAAGCACAGCAGAGTTTGTGAGGAAGAGCAGGGAATGCCATCGCAGAGCACGAGGAGTGGGACCCCCTCCTTTGAGGGGAGGCATGCAAGGAGGCAGCAAGGACTGCACAGGCAGGACCAGCACAGCAGCGGCACACAAGGAGTTCATGCCATGGATCCATCCTGTCAGGCACAGGGGCCAAGATGTACCGACAGCCCCAGCTGCAGCCTAGGATAGCTGTGGAGTGGGACACCATCCCTGCAGCCACTCACTCAGCAGGGCAAAGCTTGGCAGAGGCATGGGAATGTGCTGGGGGTGCAGGAGGGTTGCGTGAGGGGAGGTGTTAAATTACTTTCCTATCCACACTTCTCACTGCCAGAGCCACATGGCCAAGCTCCATGGGTTCAGGAGTCTCTTCTCCACTTACTGTGAGAATTGATGCCACAGTACAACACACTCCTTAAATAAACAGATGCCACTTTCCAGGCCAGAATCTGAACCCCTGGTGTCCCTCAAAATCAGTCTCTAATCCCTTTCCAAGCAGTCCCCAAACTCTGGCACTCTGGGCAGGGAACCTCCTACACAGAGATGATTTCAATGGGTGGTGACCCCTCTGTGGAAGCCATCTCTGGTGCCTCACTCCTGTGTGTTTTTTCCTAAATGCAACTTGAACCATCTTTGCCAGCTGGTAGCCAAAGGCTTCAGCTCTCTGTAGAGGACAGGCTTGTGACTCTTGACTTGATGTAGGAGCCACACGCACTGAGCTGATGGAGACTTTCCCACGTGGAGGGATGGGCAGATCCACCCTCAGCAACCCTGCCTGCCTGTGACCAGTGTACCCTGTGCTCTCACCAGCACATAGCACCTCTGTGCACAGCCCAGCATGAAAGCTGTCAGCTGCTCTATGTCCATGCTAAAGGGAAAAGGTCTCCTTTATCTTCTAGGAATGAATGTTTGAAGGAGGAAAATCTCCAGGTGGACAGGGCTCATTTGCAACAGAACATCCTCTTCACCAAGATTAGTGTAAGAAAAGAGGTGACAGGTACTTCAAGATGTTTCCTGTTATGCTAGCACAGACAAAGCTGAGAACTCAGCTGTCCATCTTTTTGGAAAACCTGGAGGAAGCTCCTGTTTCAGGCTACTCCACTGCTCAAGTAAGCACATCATGCAAAGAAAGGTTATACTTCCTCTCAGGTGCCTTGGTCCTTCATGTTATTGAAGTCGAGCTGAATCCTTCTGCTCTCCTAGGATGGCACTGCCACTTATGAGCCCAAAATAGGGGAGCGTGAAAAAAAAAAAGCCAAACATCATTGAACACTGCTCTTGCCCAGCTTGCACAGTTCTGTTAAAGGGCTTCCATCCTTACTTTGTCCTTCCACCTGGTGCTAGGGTCTCTCCCCTGCCCCTTTAGCCCATGCTGTGGCTAAGCAGAGGCTCTGTACAGTGAATAACTGGAACCAGCCAACCTACTCACCACCTGGACAAACCCTGACCAGGACTCTAAAGCCCCATGGAGGAACCAGACAAACGCAGTGCCTAGTAACAGAATCTAGGGCCTGGCTATTCCTGGCCAACACTGTGCTTCCTACCCAGGGAGATCTACTGGGGAGAGCCAGAGAGGGAAGAGCAGATACAAAAGGGGAAAGGGGACAGAGGAATCAGCCAAGGAGCAGAAGGGCCCAGCCCATGGCTGCACTCCCTGGAGTCAGAGGGAAGAGCCAAGTGTCTCTCTCTCCAACAGCCCCGACTCCTGTGAGCGTGGCAGTGTTGCTGGCGAGCCCTGCTCTGTCAAGCACATCACACTCCAGGGCTCTGCTCTGGCTGGACTCAAGTTAAAAATACTGCAGGAAGCAAGAACAGGACAGGAGCTGCTGCCCAAAGAGTGCTTTTATCTCTGCCCAGCAGACCCACCAGCCTTCCCAGCACTAGGACAGGAAGAGCCAAGGAATAAGGAGGGGGAGAAGGGCTGAGCGCCCGGGGGAAGCGCAGGGGAGCGAGAGCCAAGCCTGCTGGGCTGTGCTCAGCCCCACGCAGTGACAGTCCTGCACCTGCCAAGCTGACCCGACACCTGCCCACGCAGGCTGCCTGCAGATCTCGGCTACAGGCCTACAAAAACAGCCCCCTTCCCCAGGAGAAGCCTGGAGCCAGCAGTGTGCTCGTGGGACTGCAAAGCCTGGGGGTAAGGGACAGGTCTGCGTTTGGGGTTGGATTTCAGCCCTAGGGTTTCTACCCTCTCCAAAGCAGTCTTGGCCAAGCACTCTGAATGCCACAGTGCTTTTCAGAGCAGACACTGAAGACACATTGCAGCTGATGACCAGAGCTAAACCATCAAACACCCTCACCCAGCTGTTGCAGGGCCTTGGGGTTCCTCTACCAATGCCTCCAGCCTGCTGTGGAAGGAAACCATGGCAGGGAAGGTGCTCACTCCCATTACCTCCTTGCAGGCAACAGTCAACAACTCAGCCTCTCTGCCAGAAAACCATAACTGAGAGCAGTTTTCTTCTAACCAACCCCGAGGCACTCAGTCTCTTGCTGCTCAGTGCAAACATCCTGGAGTTTTCTTGATAGGAAGAACAAAACGAACCAACTAAACAAAACATCTATAAAAACCTGGCAGGATACCAGGCAATCATCAGGCCTCCTGAGCAGGTCAGTGCACAGAGAAACCCCCAGCCCCAGGTCTCTGGGCCAGCACTGTCCCCAGGCTGAGAAGTCCAAGCAGCACAGGTCAAACTCACGGGAGGGTATGGCTGCCTTTACAATGCTTGTGCTGGCCCCAGACAAGAGGAACAGGGACAGGGGCACAGCACCTCAGCTGGGAGTAAACACTTACGTGCATTGACACAGATACTCTTTAAGTTTGTACACCAGAGAAACCAGGACTTTAAATACCAGAGCATTCCCAAACAAGAGATCAGTACATAGGAAAGGGGGATCTTTTTCTTTTCTTTTTTTTAGGATGCCTTAGAGACTTCCCAGGCTAGTTTCTTTAAAAAAAAAAAAAAGTTAAAAAAAAAAGAAATTAAAGAATAATTATTAAAAAAGAAATACACATCAGTAAACTGTTAAATGAACAGCCTTCTCCACAATCCAGCTGGTCAAAAAGCCAGCACTGCTGCTAATAAATTAGAGGGTGCGGGTACAGCTCTTGCCCACAAGTCTCTATACAACAGGAAACCTTTTCTAAACGTTCATAGATCTTGCCAGGTCTCAGATGGTCACTGGGGGATTCCCTCTGCCCTCCGGGTACCTGCCTCTCACTGATCCTGCATCTGCTGCTGCATCTTCTGCAGCATCTCTTGCATCCGCCGTAACTGCAGGAGACACAGAAGAGAGTCAGAAAGGGACCAGTGGATCCACACTGGGGCAGCCCCTTAGATCTGACAAGGGGACCCCGCGGGGAGTATTAACTCCTGCTTGAGCCCAGAAGCACCTGTGTCTGGGGTGGGATGGAGCTATGTTTCCCTGACAGAAGAAGCCACAGCTTTCACACCCTGTCTCCACCCCAGGAGCCCACAATGGTGGGACACAGGACTGGGAAGCCTCAGGACTGTATCTATGGGACAACCCTGGAGAAACTCCTTGGATTCCAGCTCCAAAACCCATTTCTGCCTGTGCCTCCTGGTACTCACCTCCTCATCCTTCATCTTGATCAGCTTCTCTGTCTCAGTGTCCGGTGTTGGGAGAGGCAGGATAGGAATGGGGCTTTCTATCCTGTTGTCCTGAGTCAGCTTGCTAGAGAGATGGAGAGAGGGTGGAAAAGCAGTCAGTCATGGTTCAGGATGGCTGGCTTTGGTGTCACCACCCAATGACTGTCACTCCCCATGGCAGACCCACCAGCAATGCAGCAGCACACACCCAACCAGGTGGAGGGGCTGTGGGGCAATCCAGTCCAGGGCTGTGGCATGCACTTGGATGAAGAATGAGACCTCCTGTTCAGGAGGTGGGAGGCATGAGACAGGCACAGCACAGCAGCATTGCTCTGAGGGCTGGGGTGCCCATGACTGCAGGTAGGGGACATAGGAAGGAGGTGATTTTCTTCCAATTGACAGGAGCTCTCAGTACGTGAGGAAGGAATGTTAGCAGCCAAAGAAGTCGGGGCTGAAATTGGAACTTCCAAATGCCACTTGCAGGTGTTCACCACTTGGAGTCACCACTGGCTCATTATTGAGACAATTCCAGCCTTGGAGCT
This sequence comes from Dryoscopus gambensis, assembly GCA_013389985.1. Taxonomy (NCBI): domain Eukaryota; kingdom Metazoa; phylum Chordata; class Aves; order Passeriformes; family Malaconotidae; genus Dryoscopus; species Dryoscopus gambensis. The sequence goes on along the minus strand of WEIT01013411.1, from coordinate 3,003 downwards.
TAGGATCTCTTACCAACACAACTCTAGAAATGGCCCTGTGCTGGTTTTATGAAACTTGTTCACTGGCAAGCAACTAATCATGGCATGAGAAACGGTACCAAACTGAAGCTTTCTCTAAGCTTAGCAACCACTTTTTCACTATGCCCTTCTTTTAATAGACACACAGCCTACCTAAATAGCAGCTGTGACACTGCTCACCCAGCTCTAGCATTTAACATAGTTATTTTGGGACTCCATATACTTGCTGCTGAAAAAAACAGGCTTGTCTGCTATGCAAAAGTACTCGGATACACTGTGTGTCAGGAGAATGTGCCAACCTGCACGTCAGCACACATGCAGGATTGCTCCTCGCTGAAGCACAGCCATTCTGCTCTGCAACGTGGCAGCACAGAGCTACCCAGCCAGGGCTGGCAGGAAGTGAAGGGAATAGTTCACAACAGAGGAGCCAAGACCTACTTAAACCCAAATTTTTTTCACCAGTATCTCAGTCATGGAAGGGAGAAGGAAAAATAGAGGTCTCAAATGAGAAGCCTGTGAGTGTTCTCTCTTCTGTTTTCTGATCATTCTGACTAAAACCACAGCGCATCAAATGCAAAGGGAAGACAATGCAGAGAAATCTTTGGAGATGTGTTGTCTTACTAATTGCCTGGGCCCTGTTGTCTGAGAAACAGCAGCATCCCAAGGGTCATGTTGTTATTTAGACATAACTGCAGACCACAGAATACATTCCTCTTCAGCAATGCACACAGCTATCACTCACCAGAGAGATGGTTTATCCCATTTTATTAGGCTGGATGTATTTCATCCACTGCTAGAAACAGCTCTACAAAAGAATCTCCAGGCCTAATTCTTTATATCAGCATGGGGAATCCTCAGACTGGAATGTGGATTCTCAGAAGCATTCCCATCTTGGTTCAGGCTGTGGGAAACATGCTTGGATTTGCTATTTTAGTTCCCAGTGCCATTCATGAGGCTGCAGCCCAGCAAGTCCCCAGCAGATCCACAGCCTCCTGACCAGTGAGCTGTTGTGAGAGCAATCCCAGCTCCACAGAGGGTGGCAGACCCCTCCCACCAGAGGTGGGGACCCACCTGGTCATTTGCTGGATGCACTGAGCTCGATAGTTCTCGTAGTGGACATCGCAAGTGACGTCCTTCAGGTCGTGCATGTGTGTCCGGATCAGCATGTTCCGCAGCTTCACGAAGTCGCAGTGTGCCTGGTTTTCCACTGTGGAAGCAACAACGGGAGAGTGCTTGGATACCACACCTCACCACACCTCTCCAGGGAGCCCCCTCTCAGCTCCTGGACACCCAGACTGGACTAAAACCCCACTCTGGGGCTCCTTCCTTATCCTCCCCCTGGCGCTGCCCTGGCACAGGCCTTGATGGTGCTTTGTGCTTCTCTACACTGAGGCCAGGCTGCTGAAAGCACTGTGTTCCCAGGACCTTTTCTGAGTAAAAGGATTAATTAAGCATGTACCGCAGAGCCCTGAGAGAGGATCCCACATAGATGGGATGTCACTGTTATAACCATAGTGAGCACGGTGCTGGAGGTAAATTGCTTGTCTCATCAGAATTTAGGACTTATCAAAAGGCCCCTGTAGACAAAATCAGCCCCTGAGGGGCAAAGCCAAGAGCAGGCAATGGAGAGCTGAAAGAGCTGCTGGTGCCATGGGGAGCATGGCTCCAGACAGCACTGTGGGAAGCACTGTGCTGCTGTGATGATCTCCATTTGCCTCTCTGCAGGGCTGGGGAAAACCAGCTGTTATCAGGCACAGGGGTTCACAAAGTTGATCCTAATGCCAAATGCCAGCATCCTGACACGCACAGCCCCCTCTGGAGCCATTGAGGGCGCAGAGCCAACAGCTGGGCAGCCCAAGCAGCCAGCACCAGCCCATGAGTGCAAACACAAGCTTTTGGGATCTAACACCGCAAGGTCTTAAAGCAACAAACCGGCAAGGGCAAATCAGCAACAGAAGCAAAAGCCATTCCAGTGTTACTCTGCCTAAGGGCTTTATGAAATTTCTCCCTTTAGAAAGGAAGAAAATTGGAGACAAACATTGTGCATCAGCACAGCCCCAGCCCAGCAATTCCAGCACTTACAGGAGCAGCAGCAGAGGAGTGAGTGCACGAGGGTTTATGATTGTTTGGCTGAGGGCAAGAGCTTCTCCCCAGAAAATAAATGGGCAATGCCCAGCCTCTCCCGTTTAATAAGAAGCCATGTGCTAGTGCACATTAAAGCTCAGGCATTCTTCCATTCACACTGGAGCCTCTCTTCCTCAGACCGCAGTGGGAGGGTTATTGATATACTCCCAGTAACAGACCTCCTGAACCAGTCCCGGTGCCTCTGCCTCCACCTTATCTTGTCCCCTGCCATGTGCCAAAGGTGGCACAGACAGTCCCAGCTCTCCCCCGCCATCCCTGTTGGAAATGCCTGTCTATCCTTGCCCCATCCCTGCCTGCCCCTCCTCACAGTGCTCCCAGGCTCCATGCTTACCTTCCACAATGCCCCAGGGGTAGAGCCGTCCACGGACCCGCTGGCCTTTCGCCTCCACCACAGTGTTACTGCCGATGACGGCAAAGGGAGCGCTCTCCTGCAACGAGAGGCACCGCTGAGCCCAGCTCAGCCCGGGCTGCCCACGGATCCCTTCTCTGGGGCCAAGCTCAGGTGTAGCAGAACAGCAGGAGGAAGGTGCTGGTAGGAAAGGCACAAGGACATCCACACGTGCACAGAGCAGGGCACCACAACCCAGCTGCAGAGAAAAGCCTAAGGCACTGGGATCTACAGGCAGCCTGACCTCAGCTGTCCTTAGGGAAGCTGTGTCTCTGCAGGTGCCTACATCCCTTCATTAAGGGGAAGCTCTGCAAGGAAGCCAGAGCAAAGAGGCTGGGACACCAAGCAACTGAGACAATGTAGGCCAAGGGCAGGAATGTACAGGTTGTGCTCCACTCTGCTCAGAAGGGAGTCCAAGCCCATTGCCCACCTCTGACAGGAGACACAAGGCC
>WEIT01013406.1:1633-22857 GCA_013389985.1 Dryoscopus gambensis | reverse complement strand
TCTGATAGACACTTGTGCTGCCAGTGGGCTGCACAAGCACATTCCCCCATTTCCCCCAGACTTGTAAGTTGATTTATACTGATCTTCAACTGCATTGCTGCAATATATAACATGACAAGTTAAACGCAGTGCCTGCCAAAAAATCTTGATAGGCTCAGCTTTTGTGCAGCGGCACTTGAAAAGACCATTACTGCTGCCATCCGACTAAAGTATGCTCAATATTTTTGACAGTGAATTATCTGAACAGCAGTTTATCTCAATGTTCACTTGGTGTTATAACAATTTAAAGATTAAAAAGATGGGAGATAAAAAAAAGAAATAAAAGGAAAACATGCTTTTGTTCAAACTACAGAAAACTGGAATTACTTTTTCTGTGAATTTTAAATCCATTCTGTACTTGCTCCCAAATGCATTTCAGAGCATACCAGTGGGCTGATAATTAACATAGGTGTAGATCACATTTAGGTTGTGTCATTTGTTGTCAAGATCTTAGGTCTTCAAAAATCCACCTATGGTTGAATCTTCTCAGAGACAGCTTGTGCGCAGTCTTCAAGGCAGTGGCTTCAAAACTGAGCCAGTGAGGAATAGATCTGAGTTTCCCATCTGCCTCTCTGTGAGGCCTGCATCCTGCTCTCTGAACCTCTTCAGAAGATATGAAATCAATAGCTGCATGACTGCTACAGTGATAGGGTGCCGAGCCCCATCTCAAGGAAGCATCATTCTCACTTACTCTTTGTTTGCAGCTTTATGCTCAGGACAGCAGAATATATTTTCCACCACACTATTTCTGTAGACCAGAAATCACCTCTGGGTGCATTGGCAGGACTGTCCTAAGACCATTCTCAAATCTGAGATTTGACAAAAAGATCCTTCTTCTTGTTTATATGATCAAGTACTTGCAACTAAGTAAACTTTTCTGACTGAAATGCATTATTTAGGAGATAAAGATTTTAGTCAACTAAGATGTTTTGCAAACTCTTGTAAATTTCAGCAAATTATTCGGGTTTCATAATTAAAATAATTGTTGAAATAATCAGAATATTTTGAGCATTTTCTAAACCTAAGCTTCTGATTTGCCAATCTACAATTATTTGCTGATCTTAGTTATCAAATATTGTTAAAACCTCAGAAAGATTTTTTTTTTTTTGGTCAAGCTGAAATCCCCATCTTATTTTTATTTTCTGAAACCCTAGCTGAACCAAAAAACCCTGTTGCTTCCTACTGAGCACCCAAAACTGCCTTAGCCAGCAGCTACCAGCAATTAGTGGCTCCAAGGTAAAAAATCCCAAACCCAGAAAACTCCGAAGCAAGTAATGTGATAGGAGTAGCATCACAGTGTGCCTCTCTGGCTGGTATGACACAGCCAAGAATAACGTCAGGGGGTGTCACAAGCAGAAAGGGAAGAAGGGGCTAAACCAGAAACTGCTCTGTGGACTTGTAGCATTCCTTAAGGTGCTTCTAAGAGGTTTGTCAAACCCAAAGAGGAGGGCAAGTCCCATGTCATTTGGCTTAAGATACTTAGGCAGGATCTGTACCTCTATATTTAGGGGCCCGTAAATCAAAAGGAGTAGCAGATTGCTGGCCTGAGCTTCCTATTATGATAGATGTCAATCACTTTGATATTTAAGCCAAGAAAGTTCAGCTTCATTTCATGTTGGAAAATGTTTCTGGTGGAGAAAAAATATTTCGTGTGAGTTAAACAAAGCTCACTACACCAGATTCTGCCAGACTGTCTTTATGCATTCGTACATGAACATTTCATTCCTCCCGCAACTGAACACTTTCTTTCCTCTACCATAAACATTACTCAGTGATGTTATAATTTATTTCACTACTCTACTGGATAAAACTGATTCTTTCTTGGTTCATTTTCCTAAGTAGTGAGGTATTAACAATATCATGAGCAAAACAAGACAACAAAATTTCATGTATTGGTTGTATTTTTGTGCAACACATTGAAAGTACACCACAGTGACCAAAACGCCACACTTCATGGCAGTGCAACAGAATGATTTTTCTACATATGAGTTATCTGAATTAGACTCCATATTCTAGCCTGGAAGAAAGCTTTCAGCAAGCAGGAGCAGGAGACCTGACAGCAGCTACAGTGAACTAGAGAGGAAGCAAAATCCTCTGATGCATTCTAAGAGACATTGTGTCATCAGAAATGAAGGCACCTGTTTCAGTCCAAGGGAAAAAGATAAAAGAAAAGAAGTGAGGCATATTTACTTGAACTTCAAAAAATTTGATCTTATCATTGTACAAATACTGGAAAAGGTAGGGACTTCTGTATCCTGATCCAAATCACTGTGTAAGTATATGTTCAAAATATAAGTCAGTGATTACTCTTTCACAGATATAAAAAACATCTTGACAGCAATGAGTAGGCATCATAAAGTAGGTCAAAATTTCTACTGCTCTCTGCAGGCAAAGGCAGTTCCTTGGGGTCAGTAGAGAAGGGGACACCCTTTCTGTGTCAATACTAAGTCATTCCTGAATTACACATCAATTGCACAAACAGTGGATTTTTAAAAAAAGAGTGGATATTCCACTGCAAACCAGATGACATTTTAGAAATGTCATTTGACATGAGTCTTTCTTTTAAGAGCAAGTTCCTACTTCTGCTAATGGCTGAGAGAAATTCCTGCCCATGTCACTTAGTATTACCATATCAGCTCCACCTTCCAGACTCTTAGCCATTTTGGTACTTCTGGCAGTGATGTATGCTGCTGTGACCTACAGTGCTGCTCCAAAACTAGTGTAAAAATCGTGCAAGAAATACCCCTGGGTTTTAGAGAAACATTTTAATTAAGTGCAGTCAAAAGGATCACAGTCTTTCTCTCTCCTAATCTAGCCATGTTATAAATTATTCTCTACCTTACCAGTGATCAGTCTGAGTGAGTCAGAAAGAGAGGCATCACCAGGGCTTTTGAGCTCGGATGCCAGCCTCTGACTGCCTCAGGGATGCTTTTTCCCCATCATCCCACAGCAAATCTCCACAGAGGAGCTCACATCTTTCAGGCAGTTCCTTTCTTCACAATGTGGAGACACAAACATCTTCTCCTCTTTCCCAGGTAGTTCAGATCAATACCTTGTCACTTAATGGTTCTCTTGCTGCTTTTGTCTGTAATGAATTGAGTTTTCTGGGGTGGTTGTGCTTTTTCCTCCATTTTTTTTTCTTTTTAATTAGGATTTGTGGTTCATTCCTTTACCTTCTCGCACAGCAGCCATTAGCTTCAGTTTAGCTCTCTCCAAGCTCCATATATCACTTCATTACAAGAGATTTCTTAGAAATTGACCTTAGCACTCTGAATAAAAACACAACCTGGCCTTTGATTTCTGGAAAAGTGTTGGTCTATGCGATGTCAGAGTACAACAGCAATGAGCTGCTGCATGATCTGCAGCTGGCCTTTTCTCAGTGCCTTGAGCAATATTAGCTGTTTTCTGATTTCCCACTTGGGCTCACTTTGGGTGCTGCGTTTCTCAAATGTTAGAACATGTTGCTGGAGTATAAACACTGTAATACCAAAATGAGCTGCTCCTCCTGTAAATTCTTTTAAACATCCCATTCTTGATATGCAAGAGGAAGAAACATTGGCAGATTTGAGTGGCATCATTAGCAATGCACTGCTGATAAGAACCCCTTGCATATTTCAGCTAGAGGTGGGAAAGCACTGCTCCAGAGAGAGGTCCCTTCCTACAGCCATGGCTTCTGCAGGTGTCAGCCTACATAGTTATTTCAGCTCTGGGTGATTTGTTTTGGTTTGGTTTGGGGGTTTTTTTGTGTTTTGTTTGTTTGTTTGTTTGTTTGTTTGTTTTTTGTTTGTTTTTTGTTTGGTTTTGTGGTTTTTGTTTGTTTGTTGTTTTTTTTTAAATTAGGATACACTGTGCTGAGAATTCATACTTAGGAAAAATGTCAAGCAAAGCTACAGTGTCTTCTAGAAAGTAGATACATAGTGACCACCACTCAGCACTGACCTCAGCCATTGCTGGACATGTGTGAACCTGGAGCTACCCTCACAGGGACATGATCTCATGGGCAGAGGCAAACTGTGAACCAGATGGTTCCCAATCCTTACAGCCTCTTTTCAGGAATCAAGGTACTCAATAACCCTCAGTGCCTTTTCTGCACGTGGAATGTACCTTACTACCCTTACTTTAACCAAAAGTTAAAATCATTCAAATCACTGAAGCATCAGGTGTTATGCTGAGGATGGCCATGAAAGTAGGTTGGGAGGTAACATCTAGATGTCAGCTCTCTGTCAGAAAACGCATTAGAACTGCAAATACTATTTAGGCCAAAAGGCTGTCCACATTGCCAGAAAAGAACTTTGAAAAAAAATTGTTACAAAGAATATTTTAAACTTAACTTTTTTTTTAGGCGTGTATGGGAAGAAAAGAGATAGTTTTCTTTCTCAGGTTGAAAAAAGGTTGTATTAAAATATTATAAGAAGCTGTTACAGTATTTCCTAAATCAAACATTTTAACATTTGTGCAAATTTTACTAAATCGAAGACTATCCTGAAACATTCGAAGACTATCCTGAAACATGTGTTCCGTGTTGTAAAAAACTTGCTACTACTTTTTAAAAATTTGTTTATGGGGGGGTTTTAACTTAATAGAACTGAGGAAGCTCTACCAAATTTTAACTTGAACAAATAAAACTTTCACTTGAACACTTGGGAAAAAAGATACTTGAAAGAACCATTCATCCATGCCTATGCAAACCTTCACTCCATCCACACTAACAAGCAAGAGGATGCCAATATAGAAACACAGGCACTTGGCTCTAGTCTGAGTGAGACCAAGAGGACAAACAGTTTTTGTGAGGAGAAGACTGCCCATGAGGCATTTCCGTACAACAGATGCCTATGCATACAAAGGTGAGCAGCAAGAATCTGGGATGCTTATTTGAACAGCAATAAGGTAAATACAAAAGCAATAAGATAAAGTGCTATTAGTTTTTCACTGCTTTCCCCCCTCTCTTACTGAACTTCACTTTTCATTTTCTAGTAAGGTCAACTGGGCAGGCTTTTCTGAAACTCCTATATGTTGAAATGTAAATAAAATAAAACATCAGGAGAGAGATGAAAAGAAATGACTGGTCCTAATGAGTGTAAGTTTATACTCTGTACTACAGAGCTGACAGGAACATCCCACAGGCAGGGTCAGATACTGAGGGTGATGTTTACAGCTCCACAGACATCAGCTGAGGGCTCAGCCTGGATGTTGAGCCTGGTTTCTAGCATGGCAGTAAGCATTGGCATGCTGCCTTTTGGCAGCTCTTTGGCACCTGCAAAGCAGAGACACTTCTGCACAGAGGTGGCTCCAATGCTTTCCCTTCTCCATCCCTCCCATGATGAAGCACCCAAAAGGCTCAAGAGGAATGGATGCATGTGGCTGCCCTATTCCTCCATCAGGCAGTGAGAGGGAAGGGGGAGAAAGGAGGGGAAAAACCTTTCAGCCCCATGCGTTTCTCTTTCTGCCAGCAGCTGATGGGGAGCTGCCGCCAGCCTTCCCATTAGAAGTTTACAGAAAAGGTGAGCTCATCTCATTTGATTAGGACTGTCACCATCAGACAGTGTTTGCAATTAGTCCACGCCAACCTTATTCAGGCTTTGGATGCCTTTCAGCGGCGAAAAAGGGAACACTTGAGCTCCATTGAATTGGAGCGTGGCATCTGCTGCATGCTGGGGGGAGAGGTTGGGGGTCAGCGCTTGATTTTGATAAAGCGTGCCAGATTAATTGTCTTCGGTAATCCTGTTTGTCATGGTAGATGTGCAGAGAAGTCTTTGTGGCACAGCCTGACATATGGGCTGGCCGGCTGCTTGCCTATTCAGTGCCTCCCAGCACATGCTCTTCACAGTTGGCCTAGTTCCCAGCGCCTTGTTTTCCCGGGGAGCCAGCCTCCTGCGCCTATTCAGCTGGCCCCCTGCTCCACAAACAGGCTCCCTAATCTTCAGGCCTGTCTGGGCTATTCAAAGTGATTGCATTATTCAAAGAGATCAAGAAAGAGAATGGGGCGGGAAGGGTAAGCGCGAGAGGGGGAAAGAGAGCGGTGCAATTTGGAAAAGAAATAAGCAGCCATGTACTTCAGGCAGAGCTCTTCAGGAGGCTGATTATAGTCCCTCTCCAAATCTGAATCTATCGTGAAATTATACCCTGCCTCTTTTGTAAAATAAATGCTAATAAGAGGTAATTTGGACCCTGCTGATTATTAACTTCAGTGGAGATGGTCGTTTTCCCCCATGTTTTGTTATGAATTCTTGGATTTCTCCCCTGTTAGGATTCATGCTCCACAGCAAAAGAAGAAACAGGAGAGTTAAGGAGAAGGACAAACATGGCATGACAGAGGATAGGCAAGCATCTAGCTATGCAGACCAGTCTGGAGTTACTGAGAGACCAAAAGTGGATCAGTGTCCTGAGCACTGGTCCAGTACACCCATGCTCCCACAGCTTCAGTGCAGAACCTATCCTGCAGCTGTGCAGCCGCCTTGCAACTTGCTTCCCCCGGAAGGGGAGAAGGGAGATGGATCTAACTTGATGTGAAAAGGAAACAGAAAGAAGTAGCTGAAACTACCCTTACTGGGGTTTCTTAAGTGCTCTTTGATTATACACTTAATTACAGGGTCATAAATGTTACTTTTCAAGAGTTCTTGGGATACATAGTCTCTAGTTTTTTAAATGGGAGCAGCCTTGGAGAAATGCTGAGAATTCAGTATGTCAGTCAAGACCTTGACTTCTACAGGCCATAACCTAAGCTATTTCAAACCCCATCTTGACTTGGCTAGGGTCAAGTTTTCTGCCAAAGAATAACCTTCTGAGTATATGTGTAACACATCAATAGGAAAAAACCAAACCAAACCCAAAACCAACCAACCCACCAAAAAAAAAAAAAAAACAAAAACCAAACCCCACGCCCCACCAAAAAAACCAAAACAACCCCCAAAAAAACCTCAAACACCCCCCCCCAAAAAAATTACAAATAAAGCACACAACTTCCCTCAATACATTTTTGCCTTTTTATGATTCAGAGAAGCAGCAGAAAGAAATGGATGCTGCTGAAATGTATGTCCTGTATGAACATGCAGAGAACGCACTGTGTCCCATTCATAAACTGCCCTGAACCAGAGTATATGTACACCAGTTATTTCCTGTACCAAGAATGTAGTGGCATTAGTGTGGTGTGATTTGCATGTGCTGTATGGTCATCTGACAGATCTTTAACATCACCTGCCACACTTCAGCCAATTTTGAAGAATTCTCTAAACCTCTGCCTGATGCACTATTAAGATTCGGTATAGTGTCATGCAAGGAAACAACCAAACCATTGAAGAATGACAGGGAGTATCTAAGACAGTTCAAAAGATCGTCCTTTAATATTTTTTAAAGCAAATTTTACCTCTTTATGCTTCTCCCATAATGTCTTTAGCATCACCCTTGCTCCTTGTCCAGAATTTTCTGATTAACAAGTTGACACATCAGTTTCTGGCTTCTCCTGAGCCCTAGAACTTCCTCTCAGCAAGTTCATCACAGTCACATGCTTTCTTCTGCACAGGCCCAGCTGTGGTAGTGCGGATCAATTAGTTTAATTGTTATTTGGTATGTTCTAAGTTCTCCCCCACTGAGTGATAATAAAGGTTCATCCCAGTTACCACCCTTTCTCCACCCCATCCCCAAATAAAGTTAAAACCTTTCCCCTACTCCCTGTCCATCACCCAAACCACAACCCTTTATTCCAGCACCTTCCCTGTCAATCCTCAAAACCCATACCCCTGTGTCGTGTCAGTCACTTCCAACCCTACCCCTACATCTGGAAAATTCTGTTACATTCGATGCTCCATTTGTTAATATGTATGTCAATCACCCTGTATTATCCCTCATTGGTCATATATATATATTATCTCACCCTTATCTCCTCCTTACTACCCCCTGATTGGTTCTGTACCCTGGCTACCACCCCTCCTATAAAATCCGCGGTAAGCCGCCAAAATTCGAATTAGTCCGACCGAGCAGGGTTTGGGCAAATAAACCGTTAACCTCGGACTGTGGTCTGGACTATTCCTTCCCTCAACCCTTTGTCCTGGACCTCGCAGACAGTGACGCGGAGCGGATCTCCCGGATCCCTCGCTGCCTCGCGACCCTTCGGTTCGGGTCGTCGGGCGGCTTCCCTCATACGGCGGCGCCTGCACCGAGCTAGCCGGGCGTCCACCGTGTGCGTGGAGTAACGCAGCACCGCCGCACCCAGCTACTCCCAGATTTAATTCAGTTTAACCTCAAGGAGATCAGAGCTTGTCTGCACCATCTTCATCGTGCTTACCATTTGGAAGTTACCCATGCTTATATCAGCTGTCAAATAATGTTTTAGTACTGTATTTGTCTCTGTCCCAGAGATCACATCGTAGACTCTGTTTTAAGTACAGCATCCAGAAGCTGTTTAAGAGGTAAGATGGCATGGTTTTGATATTAGGGAGAAGGAAGGCCACCCCCAGGTCATTTCAAGCAAAGACATTGGGCATATTTATTTGACTCTTGCCTCTGCTATTTCTGCTGCTGCTGCTCTCACTGAGCTTCATTTCCCCTACTCCCCTACATACTGAAATATGTACTGTATTGTAATTACAATTAAAGGAATGCAGGACAACCAACATCTCTTAAGTGTCCTCTTCCAGGTGGGTGTGTAGCCTGAATGAGAGTTGAACAGAATTACCATCCTCTGTTCAGGCCTGTGTTTTCCTACTGTTCCTGCTAGACAATTCATTTTTCATACAAAAAGTTAATTTCTGAGACTACCATTCTTCTAGTAGGGACCAGCACAGACAAGTGATCAAGACAAACACAGCGAACTGGAATTGCCATGGGGCTGACAAGACAGAAGCAGGCATATCTTCTGATGACATGAAACCTTTGAGGCCATTAAGCTTTTGCTGAGTGTGTGCTGAAGGACAGTGGTGGCATGCTCAAGTTAGCAATCTCATTTTTAACCCTGTAGCAGGTTTTATCCTTGTAGCAGAAGAATAGCTCGATTCATCTTTGCAAGAGTGTGGGTATGTCTCTTAGAGAGATACAAATCTTCGTCTTCAAAGAGTGCCATTTTTATGGTCAAATGAAAAAAGGGATTTTTGTAACTCTGAATCTATTAATATATCTGCAACAATATGATTCTTTTCCCCATAAACAAAGCTTCAGAAATTCTATTTGTTGCAGACAGATCTAATGGAAAGAGGACAAGCATTCCAAGTATTAATATTCATCCCAAGTACTTTCCAATACCCTGAGAAGTTGAAAGTTTCATCCATCCTTGGAAAAATACCCTGATCTAAGACATGTTCATAAAGACAATTATCAAAGAAATTAGTAGAACCTCAAAATTTGGTTTTAATACTTGGCACCAACAAGTTCATTCAGGAGATAAAGTTTTACGTGACTGTCATGTCAATTTTTTTCCATAAAGTCTGAGAAGAATGAGAAAAAATGTCAATAAATAATCCAAACTGAATTGCTGTCATTTACTGAATTTGAGTCAAGGTGAAGTGGACACAGCACCAGCCTTCCAGAGTTCAAGTGTTTGGATAACACTCTCAGGCACATGGTGTGATTTGTGGGGTGGTATGGTGCAGAACCAGGAGACAATTTATTTCAGTGATCTTTGTGGGGTCCCTTCCAACTTGGGATAGTCTAGGGAATTTTAGCTATTCAAATTATTTCAGTTGCATTTTAAATAGAAGGAAGTAATTTAAGGAATACCTTAAGACTTTCTTAAGAAAGAAGGAGGAATCTTCTTTCCTCCAATGTGTCTGTAAGTTGGCCATGTGCAGGTACCAGCAACGAATAGGAGTTTCTAATGCAGTTACCCTGGTGCACTTGCATCTCCCTTTTCCCCTTGTTTAAATCCACAAGGATTTATGAGGAATGAAACACCTTCTTGCTTTAGTGATAGGTTGAAGGATTTCAGAATTTTTAGCAACCAAATGCACAGGGAGAGATTCTTCAAAGATTAAAATAAAGTAAAAGCTGGGAATTTCCATGTGAACTTAGTAAAATCCTTTAATATATTTTGAGTAATGCTTGCCATGTATTTTGATGGAAACCAAGAGCAAACTTCTGACTTAGTGTGTTACCTAGAACAGCCCCCATAGAAAATAGCAGGGAAGGAAGGGAATGAATTCATTGGTGCCCTCTAACTTGCAAACTAAAGCCAAACTGTGACATTACCAGATGTGAAGGTGCTGTACTGAGTTATATTTCACCAGCTTTAAGCAGCTCTTTGAAGAAGATTGTTGATTTGGACTAGATCACCTCTCAAAAAAAAGTTGTTCTCAGTGGGTAAGTCATAAATAATGTGTCCGTGTCCCTGCCATCTTCTTAATAATACTGTTCTCCTTCTGATACCTTTTGAAAAACTAATTTTTTTTATTTCTACAGGGAATAAACTAAGTTCCACATCCTTCCTGGGTTTTTGGGCTTATTAGTTACTAAAATCATCAAAAAATTATAGGTGAACTAGGTAATACATGCATACCGTTATGTTGTGACACAGTCATACTGGTAGTAAATTAACATGTATGCAGTGAAAGGTCACTGACAAAACAGGAGCCTTATGTTACTAGAGACACAGCTATTGTTTTCCAATTTACTGAATACATATCTACAATTCCGTTTCTCTGGAGTCTTTGAAAAACCCAAAAAGTAAAAACAGGAATTGAAATTAATCAAGTCATGACATATTACATTCCCTCTTTTACTTTTTGACATTAATACTTAAGTACTACAACAAAGAAAAACCAAAATGGTGTTCCAGCCTTATGACAACTACATCAGTTGCCTGCCATCAGTGAAGGTAAGAACTAGTCATTTGCATCATAAAGTCCTCAATGAAGACATAAATAACTCCCTGCACTACAAACAGATTATACTTTCTGTATCTTCGTGAAAGCAACATAATATTTTACATTAATTATATGCATTTTGTACGTGTTTTCAGAAGAAGGAATAAATTTGGACTGAACCAATTCTTCATTAGCATGAATCTATATCCCTTTGAGTAGCCAAGAGATGTGCTGCTATCCTGATTAAGGAGCATTCACTATTACATTCCTACTTTGAAGACTGAGTATATTTCTGTCTCTTATTGTCCCACACTCTTAAGGTCTTGTATGGAGTTGGGTAATAAAACAAAGAAAGCTAAAGTAGGACAATCAGAAAGCAAGAGAAGCTTTTGCTAAGCAGGGAATATTCTTTCATTTGTACCACTCACAAGAATATTGAGTTTGAGAGAAATAAATTAACCTCAGCACACTGTTTTACATTCTTTTTCATGCCTCCATTTTAAGGTCAAAAAGGTCCCAGTCATCTCACTGAACATATCAGGAGTGAGAGCAAGCCCAGGGCTGTAAGGACACATACCTTTGACAAATAACACAGTTGCTCTGGCTGAGGCTTCTACCTTCTGCTCTGGTCCCTGTGACAGCAGTGTCCCGCGATCAGTAACTTCAGGGCAAGCCTCATTGTTCCAGCACTTGAAAGAAATACATCAGAAAGTTTTACAAAATACACAGGATAAAGTAAAGATCAAAAATGATACACACAGTAAATGTCAGCCTAATGTTCTGCTGTGCATTTTTAAAAATAATCCTGGTACAGAAGCATATGTTTTGGGTTGGGATTCACCTCATTCAACTTCAATAACCTAGAAGTCAAGTGCCTAACTAGAGCTCAGTTTTAGAGCACACAGCGTACCCAAGAGGAGCAACCATCTTCTCCAGAGGGCAATTAGTCCTGTTCTAAGAAACTTGATCTCAGGTTTAACCTCTGGAATTACACTTAGATATAAGGGGGGAAAATGAGTGGTGTAGTTCAGACAGCTAAATTTCAGTTCAATGAAAACCTCCTTTAATGTTATCAGTAGAATTTTTTTTCAGGCAAAAGACACTGGGATTTCGTCCGACTGTTATTACACCTCTGTGATACTGTGGGACAATAATGCTCTCCGCACTTCATAGAATAGAATGTTATTCTGCCCAAGAAAGACTTAATATTTTCATGGATGCAGTTTTTACCTTAAAATAAGTATGAAAGTAAATTTCAATGATTTTTGGTTTTTGCTAGAAAATAAAATTACTTTCCACAGAAATGTCATGATACTTTTAGTATGCTCTGGTTTAATAAGACAGCTTGCACCGTTCAAAATAGTATTTCAGATAAACTGACTAGCTATTGTAAATGCTGTCCAAGAGAAAGAAGTGAGAACAGAGGCCACACAAGTCAGAATGTAATGTTAATTCCTCTGTGCGAGAAGGCTACTGAATCTGCATCACCATAAAGTCTGAAGTGCAATTACTGTGACTGAATCAGGAGACATATGCAATTGAATACTTTTTTCCTCACTGATACCCACTCTAGTACTGGAGTAAGCAATACAGTCTTCAAAGAGCCAGAAGAAAAAGTTGTCTAAATTTATTTATTTATTTTACATTTATTGCCAAATTATGCAAGAAACAGGTGGAAAGCATAAAGATTCTGTCGAGCTAAGAGGGGATCATATGTAGAACAAATCTTACCAGTGATCAAGGAATCTGAAAAGATTAATTTATCAGTCTTTTCTGGACAGGGTCTCTTTTAGCCCCCAATCCTTTTCTTTCTGGCTTCTCTATTTCTCCTTCCCCCAGTCTCTTCAAAGCTTCCAACCACTCTCATCATTTCCCGTCTTTGTAAATGGATAAGCAGAGTCCTGCTTCTCAGAAATCCCCTGCTCACTCCATCAGCTGGCTCACTCCATCTCCCCACCCCCAGCCCACTGCTTTCCCCCTCCACTGAGCACAATGTCCTGGTGACAGGTGGTTGCTGCTTTCTGTAATTCTGGATACAGCTCCAGTCAGACTCAGTGGCCTGTAAAAAAACCTAGAGCTTATGAAGAGAAAAAGCTCTGGCTCTGAAAGTGCTGAGACAGGCTGGTACGGGGACTCAGTACAAAAAACATTCAGCACAAAAAGCCAAACCCAAATGAAAAGAGCTGCTGCCAGGATCATCACGAGGTCCTCTGCTGCACAGATGTCTACTGAACTAAGCTGAAACTGATGAGTCTTTTATTGTGTTCCTCCTCCTCCCCCCCACCATAGATACCCACAGCAAGACTCAGCTGCCTGGCTCAATTATTATTATTTCAAGGAACACAGTATATGTGATAGACATATGACACTCAGAGAATGAAGCTCAGATAGGACTGTCTGGCAGAATTCCTCTTTTTTTTTTTTTTTTTTAAAAAAAAAAAAGTTTTCCTGGTCGACAAAAAGCTGATTAGTTAGTTTACAGGAATAGAAAGGATTTGGGTGCACTGTGGTAGCAGTAGAAGCAGTGTTTTAGCAAACCAATTGCTTTCAGCAAACTCAAGCAGGAGGCAGCTAACAAAGGTGGCCTCTGCAACTCGGTACTTATATGGGTGCTCAGTGTTTTACTGCCTCCCTTGCAGCATTTTGCCATTCCAGTTAAATAGAAACGGGGCTGTTAACTGTGTGTTAACGTGCTCAGTCTGTGATCTATGCATAACATTTCACCCATTTACCTTGTTCTATGCCTGCAAGTTTATTACACAGTTTCTTCCCATGTATTACAAAATGGGTTTATAAATTCTGAGCCAGTTACAAGCTTGTGATGGGCTGTATCTCAGAAAGAATTCAGCACCCAAAAGCCCTTTGCTCTCCAAGGCTCAGCTGATGTTTACTTTTCAGTAAGTCTGAAACACATATTTATTTTCATTGTCTTGCTATCAAACATGGGACATAGCCTTTGCTATGTCAGAGAGCCTGTCAAACACCTGGTGATTTCTCTGAAAGCAGCAGGCATGTAAAGTAAGCAAGGGCAATGGAAACTGGGCACTCAGCACCTTAAGAACCTTGGCTATAGAGGAGAGAAGTGAGTGAAAGAGAGCTGCCTCTGGTTACTGCAGGTGCTGCAGCTTGCTGAAGAACAATTTTCAAGAAATGTGGAACAGGCAAAACATAAAGATCCCATTGTTTATATATTCGAATGGACAGCCTGTGGGATTTTTTTAATTTAACCATCTGCCTTCCAACTTTTATATAAAAATTCTGCCCCCTAATAAATGTTTAACACATTAGGACACATATCTTGCTGGAAAGAAACCAAACCAAACTCCTTCTACTTCACAAGGATAAATTAGCAAGTGAAAAGCAAGACTTTCCAAAACCTCTTTTGTATGAATACAATCATTTAACTTAGAACTTGGAAAGTTGAAGGTCTAGTCACTAATCTACTGACTCCATCAAAGAAGGGTAAATTTAATTTAGAAAATGCTGGCTCCAGCACTGCATTTAGTTATACCAACTTGAAGAAATTTATGCGATAATCCTTTCTATCAGCATATCTATTCCTTTTTTTTTGAGCCAAACAGCAGATAAACCAAACAAAAGATGTGCTTTACTGGCTAAGAAGTTAGCTGGCTATCTTTTTTTGGCTGAACTGTTCCCTGATTTATCTTCAGTGGATGATGAGACATATAAATCAATGTCTACATGGAGAGGTGACATGCTGTTTACACAGCAGGCTTGTATTATCATAGCAATCATATATGGGTAATAAATTAAACCGCATCAAGAAGCCAAAGATTTTCCCCATTAGAACAAGGTCTTTTTTCTTTCAGTGTTACCAAGAGCCTGATAAAATATACAGATCTCTCCCGTAAACTGTACCAAAGCATCCAGGTTTGACAAAGTTACACCTGGAAATGTAAAGCATTTCTCTGATGCACTTTAACTGGCTGTGCTGGAAAGCTAAAATCTTGCATGTAGTCCTGAGCTAGCTTCGTGCATCTGCATTGCCTTGCAAATAGCTGTTACCTTTGCAGGCAGGAACAAGGAAAGACTTTGCAACACTTGTCCATCCAACAAAGGCCTCAGGATATTTTTGATAGGGGAGTGGGGAAACCTGAAAGCAGCTGGACAACAAGACCAATGCACCAGGATCTGCTCTAAAGAGGAAGGGTAGGGTCAGCTTTTCACCACTGGCTTGCTCCAAAGATTGCCTGGGTGGTTGGTGGTGTTGGTTTGGTGAGTCCTGAGCTCATGGATCATGACATATGATGCAAAAGGATCTGTTGTGTCCTGTATCAGCTGTTTTTTGCAATTCCCTTGTTAGTCATTAAAGAGCTTAATGCAGGCAGCAACCTGGGACCCTTTTATCACAGACAGCTACTTATCTCTTTCTTCCAATTCCATCATCGATTTTGTTAGGCAAAACTTCCCTCAAATGAACAAAAGTGTCCTTTTGCAGAGTATTTTAAGAACTTCGTAATAAAGAAACAAAATATAAACATAGTGGAATTTAATAGCTCAGCAAATAAAAACATGTAACTATACTTTCACCTCAAATACAAATATTCTGAAGTTTTGGCCCTTTTTTTTTTTTTTGTCATTTCACCAGAAAGAACTCCAACAAACATGGTGTCTTTCTGATTCAGCATGAGAGGTTCATTGTTTAGACTCCTGTGTGCAAACAATACTTGAAGACATTGGGCCAAATTTATCCCTGGATTAAGTGCACTGATGTCAATGTAATTACAGTAGGAATTAATTTGCCTCACTGATATAATTTCCTGGATCCTATATCTACTTCAAAAATGTAATTAGAAGCCAGTTTCCTCAATCTTTTATTTTGGAGATAGACAGCTTGAGTTTCCCCACAAAGATACTGGGTAACAAAAAAAGTAACTGTGTCCTAGTCACTTAGCTGATCATTGTTTTTAGTGCCAGCACTAGGGAGAGCAGGCTCAGAGATCTTGCACTGTTTAAATGGAAGATACCTGCATTTTAGCATTGCAGTTTAACCCAGCCTAGGAGATCCGCAGTCCTGGTTTAACTCCCTTTAGTTTCTTTTCACAGATTTTGGTTCATTCACTCTGACAAAATACAACATAGCAATTGATTTTGCTGTGAGTTTACTGGATGTCTACACACCATGAATCTGTTGCATAGAAATGCCATTACTCGGGAAATATTGACTTGCTGTATGCCATTACGAAGGATTACTGAATCAGACAATATTGAGAAAATCTTTATTATATTAGGCTTTACCAATGACTTTATTAATCAGTGCACCAGCTGTCTCACCACTTGCACCAGATCCAGGCACAGGCTAGCTTTTTAAAAAGTGTATCTTGCTACTTTCTAAAAGCTTCTGTATCAAACTCACTCA
The DNA here is from genome assembly GCA_013389985.1 of Dryoscopus gambensis. Classification (NCBI taxonomy): domain Eukaryota; kingdom Metazoa; phylum Chordata; class Aves; order Passeriformes; family Malaconotidae; genus Dryoscopus; species Dryoscopus gambensis. The sequence continues at coordinate 6,648 of WEIT01013406.1, read as the reverse complement.
TTTTCTTGTACACAAAAATGTACAGACCTCATTAAAAAACCTACAAAATACTACTACTACTACAAAAAAAGGATGTTTAAAGTAATTATCTAGGAGACCCATCAAGGCAAGCGTGAATTTTTCCACCTCTTACCGCAGCTGACAGGTCTGAATGTGCTTTCAGATCAGGTGAAGCCTATGCTGAACCACAGCAAAATATACCATCATTAATGTGAGGAGAAGCTCAAACTGAGATTTTGCTCACCACTTTGTGGCAGCATTCATATTTATTTGCCAGGAGTGAAAATATTAAATACAATAAACCCACTCTTCTTCATGAAGTGTTCTATAACTCCTTGCTTCTGGCTGTCATACATAAAAGTGTAGCAATCCAAAGTGGAAATATTGCAAAAAGCAGAAAAAGTGCATGACACACAGAAGGAAAAGAAAGGAAAAGACAGCATGGAGCAGGAGAAAAAAATCTAGGAAAAAAAAACTATTAGCAATTATTCCAAAGTTAGAATAATCCATTAGACAGAGCTCACACCCAATTTGCCCATTTCTGGGAAAACAACAGAAACAGATTATAGTCACTTCTCAGAGACCACATTTACTATACCCAAGCCACTAAGAGGTAATCTACAGCAGCGAATTCCCCACAAGCAGAGGGCAGCCATGCACGAGGCCATCCTGGTCTGGGATGCCCCAACTGCACCAGCTGGAGAAGGGAGCTCCACAAAAGAGGGGCTGCCTAGGGCCAGTCCCAGTGGCTCAAGCTGAGATCAGCTCTGCAAGGCACAACTGTGCTTGCTGGATGAAATTCCCTCACAGCATAGGTTAAAGAAATGCTGATGCGTAAGTTAAAGAGAAATGCTAGCCCCTGTTCAAAAAGCCCTTGCCATATTTAAGATTTGTCAATTTTAGCTGTCCTGTGGATTCGCCTTTCAGTTTCATCCTCAAGTCTTTTATACGTGGGGCAAGGCTTCCTGTTCTAAGAAGACAAAGAGAATGCATATTCCCCAAATTTTTCTCAGATGTTTTCTGACTCAGAGTTTCTCTAGATAAGGGGATAAGAAAGTAAAGCACTTTGGAGCAATCTAAGTGAACATAATTTTCTTTACACATAATATGCCTATTTTCCAGGCATCAAACCAGATTTTAGGGAGATCATCCTCCTTCCCTTCTCCATGTCCTACTCCAGCTGTAAACATGCTTCACATGGGGAAATGTGGCTGGCACCAGGCCTAACCAGATCACAAAACAATTTATATAAAAGTTTGGACCTGAACAGACTCATGGAGGGAACCTTAATCATCATAGAGATCAGAACTGGAACAAAATTTCCTGGCCCACAGTTTTTGGAGGTTACTCTAGGTCTCTGGCTAAAAGTTAGTCATGAATTTGTTGAATGCTTGGCCAGCGTGCCAGGGAGAACTCCCTGGGTAACAACAGGTTTCAGCATGGAGGAGATATTTCAGTGCCTGTTCTTGTAGCATAAGCTAAAAATGACACTAGAAAAGGAGTATAGTATCATATATGCTTTCTCTGACAAATGGGCTCTTAAGCCTCTGGGAACTGAGACCTCCACCCCACTACGATAAGAAAAACAACCTCTACGAGCAAAAAGTTATGACCTTCTCCCTGTCTCCTCCTCCCTTCCTCATTCTCTTTCTGAGCAGATTATAAAACAAAAAGAGAATTTCTGGAGTTGTCTCCAGCTCCTGCAGAGTTTCCATGGACACTGGTTGCCTAAATATCTTTTGGTGTCTTAAGGGAGAAAAAGTATCTTCTGGTCTAATTCAGGGGGGGTCCATTCCTTTGAATGGCAGCCCTGTCCAGACTCACAGAAAAGATTACTGGAGCATACCAGAAACAAAATAGAATAGAGAATTTTTTTACTTGTCCCTAGCAGCAAAAGCAAACTCCTTGACTGAAAGACAGAAAGCTCCATGAAGTCACTGGGGCAATCTCAAAAGTATTATCACATAATTGATCTTGGGGTTTGAGTGTGTTTATTTGGTTGGTTGGTTGGTTGGGTTTTTTAGGTTTGGTTTGGATTTTTGGGCTTTTTTGTGGTGTTGCTTGGTTGGTTTTACTGTGGTATTTTGTTTTGCTTTGCACTGTTTTTGTTGTACACTGTAAGTATGCTTAAATATATGTAAGTATGTACAAGGCAGATATGTACACAAGGCAGATTTTGGAACATTTTGCTGTTACCATACATTGCATGAACAACAGCAGATTATGGGGTGGCAACCAAATTAGGAGTTGTATGAACACAACATCAACAGATTTCCTGGGCTGAGATAGCTCCCACATTTAAAGTGAAATGAGATGGTTTTACACATCTTAGTACCTAATTTGGTCACTGATGTCTCACCAATCAAATTTTATTGATTATTACCCAACACTAATAGTTTGTAAAACTCTATTGCTCAGAGGTGTGTAACTTGAGGTAGCTTTTGAAAAAGCACGTTAGAATTTGGCAACTTTTGCTAGCAATTACTCTTCCTCCAAATTAGATGCGTGGATATGTTCCACTTTAACTGTATCTGACATCTGTTGAGTGCTTTGGGGATACTGGCAATGGGAAGAGAGGCATAAGGTTAGGGTCATTGCTTAAGGGCAGCTCTAGTGCATGTTATTTCTTTGATCGCATATTTATGCTGAGAGAGAACATAAAGGAGTCTATTCTCTGCTTGATAGACATATCTAAGTGTCATTGATGCTAGAGGACTCAGATTACCAGTTACAGCTTTGCACCACAGTCCTTTTAGTATATTAATTAGCTTGAGCGTTGCATAAGGATATTTTGATAGGGATCCTTATGTACACTCTATATTACAACAAAACTCCTGTCTCTTTCCATGGGAGCCCTGCCTTCTGTCAACATTTTGCCTGAGGATGAACTGAAGGACTCTCTCCCTCCACCCCTTACAGAGCCTCCATCACCTCCACTTCATGTTTAAAACTCAACCCAGAATCTTGGCAAGGTGAGACGAAAAGCCAGGCAAGGCAGACTAATGTAGAGTTTGAATTAACATTTTGACTCAATCTAGGTTCTTGCAATGGTTCCTGAAATGCTATACCAGAGAAAACACTGCTGAGTTGTAAACAGAAAAACTGCACACAACCCTCAGAATTTGCTTTACAGACTTTGTTATCTGTTAAGTAAGCAGAAAATGATGGTATTAATGTAAACAGAAAGGCAAGATTTATTCCCAGAACAGTGGGCTGTGGAAGCCTATTCATAGAGTCATTGCCTCTGGGGCTCCCCAATCGATGCAATGTTTTCACCCTCCACCACACCCGGGCAGAAATTTTCCTGACGACTTCTATGCTGCATATATATTTTGACTTCTGAAGGCTTTTAAGATTGGTGATAAATACACAAATGTCATACATACAAACAGAATATGCATGTCAAATATCACAAGAGTATTAAATTCACCTATCTGGCCCCTGGCTTCATTTCAGTCCTTTTCACTGCCATTTGCCCTCTTGGTGCTATTTCCTGGCCCAACTCAATTAAAGGACAAATTCATCCCTGCACGTGTCCTAAGGGCCCTAATGAAGTCAGCTGTCAAACTCCTATCATGCAGCTGCCTGGCTGCAGGATCTGATGGCCACTTGTCAGCTGCTTCACCAAGTCAAACCTGGACAAAGACCCCTTTGATGGGCTGCCTTTCTCCAATCAATCTACACCTTCTCCTTTTGGACTTCAGCATCTGCTTCAGTGTAATTTGATTTTATATTCAGTGCAGCCTGACCCTATTGATAAATTAAATCTATCTAAACCTGATATCCTCATGCCACCACGGGATAAATGACTTGCTGTTTAATATTGGCTTTTACCAGATGTGACATGGTATCAATACTGACTCTTTTTTCTGTGTATTTGGGTCATTATTTGAATAATTTAGGCTCTAGATCACAATAAGGGTGGAGGGAAAGAGGAGGGAGCCTTTTCAGAAGTATGTACAAAAAACGTAAATCAGAATAATTCCTTCTAGGATTTTAGCATTGTTTCCCATAATTATGATTGTTTCTTTCATGATAATCACATTTTATTTCTCTGCTTTCCAAGTGTGTTTGACATACACACAAGAAAATCCAGCTTTAATAAACAAACAAACAAAGTAACAATAATTTTTAAATTCTCTAATAACTAGAATAACTGCTCACTAAAGTCTTTTTTCTATGTAGAGTGAAATAGAAGACTTTTCTCATATGCACAATTTCTATTTGTAAACAAATAAAACACACTCACGAAAGCAACAAATGAGAAAAATTCTGAAACTGTACATACCTTATTTGATATCTTTGTAATGCTTCAAAATTAAAATAAATACAATATTTTATCTCCACAATATCCTATTTTATGGGTGAGAAATTGTAGAAGTCTACCTTTCTAGGAACTCCAGCACTTCTCCTTTAAACTACTGACATTTCAGTTATTAACTTTTTATTTTCTTTCAAAGAAGCCTAAAAACTCTCTGGGATCTCCTGCTTCCACGTACCTGCCTCCTTCACCAAAGACTTGTTGATCCCATCTTCTCTTAATCTGCCTCCTCCTTCTGTTTTCACAAATTGGGAGGGCCACCTACAATCATCACCCTGCTCAGGTCTAGGCAAAACAGTTACGGGACATTGGGAAACAGAGCTTGTAAATAAATGTGTGCACAGAAAGCACTCTGAGGTATTTTGGTGAACAATAAAATTCTTCTCTTTTCACAGTATTAGTCTGGGTAGGTTTTCAGAAAGGGACCTTACTATTCCTGCTACTATCCACCTACCGTTTGCCAACTGTGTGTTGCCCTCAGGCTACTGTTTGAGAACAACTGGTGCACACTGAGTTCTTCTGGAATGGGAGCTGGGGGAGGAATGAACTGAAATTCTTAGTAAGATTAGCAAGCTGGTTTTTTGTCTGGCAACAAAAAAACCCAACCAACCCACCAACCCATAAACCAACCAACAGAAATTTAAAAAAAAAAAAAAAAAGGCAAAAAAGAAAAAAAATCTTAATAATACATTTG
>WEIT01013405.1:4629-20280 GCA_013389985.1 Dryoscopus gambensis | reverse complement strand
TGTATCTTTGTGCTACCAAGTCTCTTTTTGTCATAGGTCATGTACTTGACACTTTGCATTCACAACTTTTTCAGTGACGCACATTAAGGGTTTATGTAAATTCAGTTGGGGGCCAATGTCACTGTTTCTACTTGTTTCACATGGTATATTGCTAAGCAACATGTGTACAAACAANNNAACAGTCCTTGCTTTCATTTTATCTCTTTCCTGTCCCCCTCCAGCCCTCCACTTCACTAAATAGTGACACAAGTTTGAAAGGTATGTATTAACTTGTCAGGCAAAACAGTAGTTTTGGTTCATAGTCTGTGAAAAATGAAAGATGCAGTAGATAGTGAGGATTTTGGATGTTGGATGTTCTTCAGTTTCAATACTTAAATATTGATCACATTCCCAGCAATTACTTTATTTTCCTTGCAGTCACCTTTTTTTTTCCTTTTGGAAGCAATGACTCATTAGGATATTTTTATGCATCCTCAGCCATATTCACTGAGGAAAATAGTTTTGGAATACTGTTGTTCTCATGTACACACTTATTACATTGTATCTGTACCATGTATAGGTAAATTATAGATCTAAGTGTCTGTTTTGGGTATTGCTGAAGATGTTTTATTGCACTGCCTAGATTCCTGAAGTGTAAATGATAGAACATTATACAAATGTGTGTGTGTGTATATATATATAAAGAGAGAGACAGGATTTCCTATAACTAGAGTTATAGTATATGACATTTTACTTTCATATATAGCAAACTAGATTCTGGTGGGAGAATTGAGGAGGAGAACCTCAATAGTCAACTGAACTGAAAAACAACTCGTAGTCAACAGAGTTGAGAAAAAATGGAAGTAAAGGGCACATTTTCTTGCCTGAGCTATCACTAAAGGCAAAACTCAGGAAAGACATATATTCAAAGATATTTTATCAATTTCATTTGTACTTTCTGGGCAATAACTTTATTTTTCAGTATTAATTTTACTTGCATAGTGAAAAGAGTGTTCAAAATTCCCCCCCACCCCTCCAGCCCTGCACTGTGCAGACTTCCCTGCTTATGTTTTGCTAGGTTTTTAAGTGGTGGTGTGTTGTGACTACCTTGCCTTGTTTTTCCTAGTTTTCTAGAAGGAACCGTTTGCGAATTTCCAAATATGAGCCATCATTGCTTGTCCTGCTAGATTTGGACTAGGAGCAATTGAGTATATTGTTTATTGATAGCTTGTTTTGTAACTATACTACATTTTAAATCTAGTACTCAAAATCTGAACTGCCTTCTCAGATTTTACCATTAAAATTATCTTACAGAACTTAAATCTTGTACATAGTTGATATTATAATTTGCATGTAACATACAGCTAAAGGCGATCAATAATAAATTTATTTAACTTTCATTTTTAATTTGTATTGGAAGACTGATGGTAACCTTGTTCCTATTTCACCCTTCCTTTTTTTTTTCCATTTTTGAGGAGAAAAAGAATGTCTTTCCCAGAATGTTTGATTATACAAAGGTGAACTCCATTATTTTTCTCATTTGATATTCATCAATTTGCATGTTAATGTTTTCAATAGAAACTAAATATGCTAATTTCACAGCTTCTTAGCAGATTCCTTAATCATGAAGATATTTGTATGTTTAAAAAGAAACTAGGTAAACTGCCAACATTGCTTCATAATATTATGCTGCAGGTCAATCTGAAAATCATGACTGCTGCAGGGGCTTTGTCTCCATAGGGACTAGAACCAGCTATCACTGAAGTTGAAGTTAACTGTAAAATTTGTCTTCTGGGTTGATTGATTCCTCTGTCTTTTAGCTATGGTTTATGTAAACAGTTAAGCAAATGTTCAGTCAGCAAGTCAGTTAACAGGTCTTCCAATCATTTTTGTATATGTTCTTCAAATATGTTTCTACACATAATAAATATAGGTAGCTTCTTTACACTCAATTATGATCAGATGGATAAGGACTTCAATGCTTTTGTTTGTTGTAAAATGGAGTTAGCATGAGGAAAGCCAAGAACCACTGTTCTAGAATTAATATACATTGAAAAAATAAAAAGATGTTGGTAGCACTTTCAGAGCTTCTCTTCTGAGGCTAACTGAATTTTTTGCTTGGTGTCAAGTTAATTCCTTCCATGTCTGCAGAGATAATACTGTAATGTCAGGCTGCAATAAGCTAAAATACATTAAAATAGTAGTACAATTAACAGGTTTGCTGTCCTGGTAGCACTGTAAGCAAGTCCATTGTAGGATTGGGAGGATATTTGAGATATACCTATAATACACTGGGCTCTTCTGCATAGTGATAAGGGGAAGTAAGTTTCAGAGAAATATAATTTCAAGTACCTCTGTTAGGATTTGCCCTAATGGCCTGTATTACCTCTAGTATAGTCACCCTCCTGGGCAGCTGGGGTGGTGGGACTGAGTCCTATCAAATGACTAGGAACTCTTTTAAATATATTGAGAATTTTTTTAATATTAGATCACAGAGCAGTTTAATTTGTACTGCTTGCAGAATATTATTTCTAACACTTGCTAGATATCATTTGTACCACACTCTCATTGTATTTAAACTTGATTAATACATCTTCTGACTTCATTTTCTTATACTGTATGGTAAATGCTGAATAATTATGTCTGTAAATTAATGCAGTTTAGAGCTTATTCATTGCATTTCATAGTCAAATTTTACAATTGTCATCCAAATGTCCTCATTTAAATGAAATATGCATCTCATGAGGCTGTCCCAATAAGAAAAATTTAAATAAAATGTATGTTGTCTTGTCATTATGATCTCTGTGAAGAGATTTCTCTCTTCAGCTGTGTTTCAGTGTTAACTGAATTCTGCAATTCTCCATAGTTGTTCCAGTAACATTGTTGTTTCAAAGGAATAAAACAGTAATTATATGCTTTTTCTTTAAAATGTTCACCAACCTTAAAACAATCTTTCTATAATATGTTTTAAACACTGTTATTATTGTAATAATAACTAGTTGAACCTTGACTATAGGCTGATGTCTGGAAATTAATATTTTGGTGCCCCTTAAATGGTTTGCTGGAAAAAGACATTACCAAGGCAGACTGATATCATACAATCTCTTGGAGCTAAATTAATATTTAAAAATCCCATTTCTTAAATAATTTCTTAACAGGAATAATTTGGTAACCTTCAGTAAGTAGATTTGATGAGGTGAATGTCCTTTTCCAGACCAGATTTCAAATCTGTAAGTAAGTAAGGACTAAGTAAAATCAATACTTTTTAAAAAATGTATTCAGCCGAAATAAGTGCAGTTTGCAACATATACTGTTGCAAACCACTTCTATGAACAGACTAAGATAGATTTTTATTCTCTAATCATATGTTTAGGGGATCGGCTATTTAGTAGATTTTTAGCTTTCCAGATGTTCAAACAATGCGCTCTTAAGTACAGTATCCATGGATTATCCCCAGAATGCTGTAGATTAGCTATTTTAAGATTTGAATTGTGACTAAAAGCTGAGAAAAAGCAACACCAGTTGAAGTTGCAAATGTGTTGTCTCCATTAGCTCATTTAAAATGTATTTTTCAGCGGAAGAGACAAAGTAGGCTGTGTCTGCATGTAACACTGTTACTTCATTAATATTTTACATACATATGTGTGTGTCTATAAATAAAACCTTTATGTGAATTCTGAAAAAAACGAAGAGTATCCAAATGAGAGGCCTTTTCTGTTTGTTTGTTTCACTAGGAGGGCAGTACAAGTTGTGATCACCAAGGACTGATTAGCAAATTTTGGACAATAATGAGCATAGTTAAATTTTAAGTAGAGCTTCTTTCTGTTTGTTTAGATACTCAGAATTTTACAGTTTTGGCAGATAGGTTATTTCACTGCCAGTTGGGATAGTATTTTTATTTTGCTTTAGTTTAGTAATTGTAACTCTTACAAAAATATCTTTTTATTGAATACTGTGTAACATGTGATTTTTAATTTTTAAAATTAAGAGTAAAATATGCTTAATTTAAAATAATTTGCTTTAAGTGTTTTTCTTATTAGCAAACAGTACTTGTTGGATCTATGTCTTGTTGGGTTACCTGATTTAGCTAACTTAAGGCAAACCAAGTTCAAAGCTCTGCTTCTTAAAATATTTAGGTCAAAGAAATATTTAAGTTAATTAAATGGCTTTTCTGATGAAAGTCATTTTCCTCCAAACAAGTAAGCTGCACAGATACTTTAAGGAAAAATCAACAGAGTGGTAATATGTTCTCTACACAGAATAAAGCCAACCCAAATACTCTTTTTAATGGCTTATGTCTGAGTTGCTAAAAGTCTGAAGTGATACAGCACTTACCTTCCATTATAGGAGCTATCTATGCTGCAGTAGAGTATGTTGCAAAATACTTTTTTAAAATCAGGAATGACAGACCATTCAGTAATGGTTTAATTTTCTGACTTAGTTTGGTGTAATAAAAATTGTCTCTCAGTGAACTTCTCCTCCATGATACATAGTAAAAAGGGTCTCCATATATTGTTATTATAGCCTTTCTGAGTTCCAGTAGACTTTGAGTGGGTTCCTTCAGAATGTCATGGTTCCAGGACATTTCAAATTGATGAAGGACAGCTACAGAGCAGGCTTGCAGGTGGAAAAGAACCAGTATATGTAAACCCAAAAGCGTTGAGCAACATTATTGTTATACTTCTCTAGTCACAAAGATGACAGGAAAAATTGCTTGATTTGTTCATTTGTGTTGTGGTGCATTCAATTTATGTTTTGTATATCAGACGTTTGTGTTGGTACATCCCGTGTTCTCCCCAGTTCTTATTGCGAATGGTTTTCTCTTTCTCCTCCCTAAGCCAGCCCCTAACCCCAAATAAAGGAAAGTCTCCTCCCTTACCTCCCTATCCATCACCCGGGTCCCTCCCTTTATTCCAGCACCTTCCCTATCCATCACCCAAACCACACCTGCTAGCTGTGTCAATCCTTCCCAGTCCATGCCCTTTTATCCAAAAACTTCTGTTATACCTGATTTTTCTTTGGTTCTCCAGAGTGTCATTCATATTGTCAAGCTGTTACTGGTTATATGCAAATGCAACCCCTCCCTTGACTCCACCCTGTGTTAACCCCTATTGGTCATTCGTTATCTCCAGCTTTTGTAGCCACCCCCCTTTAAAAATGTGTGTCACCCATTTTGTCCAGCTCAGTCTGACCACACTGGTTCAGAGAAGTAAACTGCTCTTGGACATACTGGCCTGGCTGTCCCTTCTGTGCCTCTTTGCCTCCGGGCTTGTGGCTCTCCAGTGCAAGGGGTGGGCAGAGCATTGCCTGCTCCTTAGCGGCTTCCTGCCTCTGACGCAAGGACTTGGGGGTGCTGTTGGGTTTCCCTCCCCCTGTCCCCCTGGGGGAGGGGGAGCCCTAGGGTGGATGCGGGATCTGGGACAGGGTCGCCCCTGCCCTTGCATCTGCCCTGGTCCCATGTGCCCCACTTGTGTGTTCTGGTTGGTGGGTTGCTGTCCCCCGGGAGAGGGGAATGCTGGGCCGTGTCGTGACTTGGGTCAGTCTGTGTGCAGAGTCCGGTCTGTGTGCTGGCTCCAGACCATGTGGCCACGAAATAAGATCTGCTGAAATAACTGCAAAGATGAGACTTCTTAATTTCTTCGACGGATTAAGCGGTCCCCGGAAGGGGTGCAGAACCGCAGCGCAGCAGGGTGGCCCTGTCCTACGGTGACTCCTGTGTGGAGCTAGCTGGGATAAAGCCTAAGGACAGAGCGCAGGACCGCCGCAATTTGTATTAACCAGTAATGTTATTTCAGAACCATTACTGGTTGTTCGTTAGCAGTACTGCCAGTATTTTGTGTATACTCCTTTATTTTCTTTTTCTGATGGTTAGATTTTCTTCTCATACAGTCATGGAACAGCCCAGGTTGGAAGGGACCTTGAAAGATCATCTGGCCCAACCTTTTGTGGGAAGGGCAGCCTAGGTGACATTCTCTAGCATCCTGTCCAATCAGATCTTGAAAACCTCCAGTGATGGGGACTCATGTACCTAGGGAGGTTGTTGCAGTGGGTTGATGTTGGCGTGATGCCACGCACCCACCAAAGCCACTCACTCACTTGCCTCTGCAAACTGGACAGAGGAGAGAAAATTTAATGAAAGGTTCATGAGTGGAGATAAGGTCTGGGAGAGAGATCACTCATCAAATACCATCATGAGCAAAACAGGCTCAACTTAGAGATATGCATTAATTTTATTACACTAACAAAATCAGAGCAGGATAATAAGAAGTCAAATAGGGCCTTAAAAACACCTTCCCCCCCATCTCTCCCTCCTCCCCAGCTCTACCTCCTGCCCTAGCAGCACATGGAGGCAGGGAATAGGTTTTATGGTGAGTTCATCACTCGAGGCTTCTCCTGCTGCTCAGGGAGAGGAGTCAGTCCCCTGCTGCGCCGTGGAGTCCCTCCCATGGGAGACAGCTCCCCATGAACTTCTCCGACGTGAGTCCATCTCACGAGAAACAGATCCCTCCGAACTGCTGCAGAGTCTATCCCACGGGCAGCAGTCCCCCTCAAACTGCTGTGGTGTGGGTCACTCTTCCACGGGGTGCAGTCCTTGAAGGACTGGCCGCTCCAGCCCGGGAGCAGGGCCCCTCTATCCGCAGGTCTCCCATGGGATAACAGCCTCCTTTCAGGCATCCACCTGTTCTGGTGTTGGCCTCTTTCACAGGCTGCAGGTGGATCTCTGCATCCCCATGGACCTCTGTGGGGAAAACAGCTGCTTCACCATGGTCTGCACCATGGGCTGGAGGAGAATATCTGCTCCTGTACCTGGAGCACCTCCTGCCCCTCCTTCTCCACAGACTTTGGTATGTGCATGTTGTTTCTCACTCTGCTCATCTCTGATTAGATTTAAAACTGCATAATAACCTTTGTTATGATTTTTTCTTAAATATGTTACTACAGAGGTGTTACCACCATCTCTAATGGGCCCAGCCTTGGCCAGGAGCATGTCCCTCTTCAGAACTATCAGGGATTGGCTCTACCAGACATGGTGGAAGCTTCTAGCAGCTTCTCACAGACGCTACCCCTGTAGCCCCGCCCAGTTCCAAAAACCAGGCCATGCAAACCCAATACAGTTTGACTGCTCTCACTGTAGAGGGCACTTAGATTGAGGTGGAACATTTCCTCATGCAGCTTCTACTTGTTGCCCATGTTTGCTCTGCATGATGGCTCCTTGTGAAGAGGGAAGTTTCTACCCTCATTGTACCCACTTTTTAAGTACTCAAATATGAGTATGAAATGGTTAGTACTGTTAATGTTTTTGCCTCTATTGCAGAATTTTCACCCAAGTATCTGGAACACTGCAAAAGATAAGTTAAAAAAATATCCAAGCAAGAAGAATATCATAAAGACATTTTTTGCACTGCTTCCAAATTTAAGATTGTGTAATATCAGCATGCTAAAAACTAAGCTTCACTGTTTGATTGAGCAGTCCAGCTGCAGTTACTGAAAACAACGGTACAGATACATCAGATTTCTATTGTCAACCTGTAAGCCAAGTGTCTTATTACTGGCTGTATCTCACATCCAGTACTGACCACAAGTTAAATCCCCAGAGGAGTTGGAGGCAGTGAAGTGTCAGTGCAGCACTGATAACCATCTGAAGAGTATTAAAAAAAAGAAAAAAAAAAAGGATTGTGTCATTTTTTCCATACCTTACATTCTCTCTAATATGAAAACATTTTTTGCTCTCTGTTGTTTGCTCAGAATAACACTGTAAGCACTGCTGGAGCTATACCACCATTCTTGTTGCAGATAACTCACTTGAAATGCGCATGGATTGATTAAACTGCTGAAGTGCCCTGAGCGCTGACTCCCAGCTGTGCTCGTTCTGATTGCTGCTCGCGGTGTGTGCTGGGAATTTGCTCGTGGAGAACTGGCAGGCATTTGGTATAACCCTGCTCAATACTAATTGTGTAATAAAACTGGTAATAGAGAAAAATTGGCTTAATATTCTCAGGTATGAATGGGCTTTTGAAAAAAAGGAAAAACCTGGCATTACCACATAATTCAGAGTGCAAATGTTTAATTTTCATATACTTTTTGTGTAAATGCTAGCTGTATTAACTAATAGCACAAACTAGACAGTTTACTGAATCCTGTTGTCACGGCTGAATTTTTTCTCAGTTTTGCCTGTCAAAGCTAATTTCTTTGTAAGATCTTGTAAGACTTCTTTTTTATTTATTTTTACTGGGCTGATCTTACTTTCATTCTTGTTTACTGAAGAATACTGAAGGCAACATGACAGAAGTTTCTGAAGGAGGAGCGTTAGTTATTTTTAATATTAATCATTACTATGAAATTGGAAATTACAGAAGGAATCCTGTTACAGAATATCATATTTTATTAGTAAGGTCCAAACTATGTTGCTGGTATTTAAGATGGGCAGGTGACTGTCGGTGATAACCAGATCACTGTGAGATTTATGAGGTAAAAAGACTGTAGTAAAGCCATTGTGTTAATTGTTGGAGTTACTAAATTTGATCCGCTGATGACTGAGTTCTTCATCTTGAACGTAATGAATACTTAGCATTAAAGAACTGTAATATTTATTCAAATCTTTCACCCAGAAAACTAGATCATTTCATGTGCTGATAGAACAGTGACTGTGAGTATAATCCATAAGCTAGATACTGGTAGATTCAACATCCTTAAATATACAAAGAATTGGATTCACCGAGTTGGTTTTCAGCACTAGTTCACAGTAAATGTTTACAAGTATGTACTTGTTGTATAAGTACTGATTCTGACACTAAATTGGTGTGAGATGTCAGTGAAGAAAAAAAACCAAGAGTAGTCCTTTATTTTATGATTTTTTTTTTTTATGTTTGTAAATGTGGTTTGATTCCATTTAAGAATTTTCTAGCTTCTTATTTTTTTAGTACAGACATATTTCAGATTTTGCCCTGCGAAGAGAGAAATTTTACGCAAACTAAGTAGGCTTTTTTCTTCTAGAAAATCTAGCTATGGCTAGAGTCACTGTTTTGAAATGTGAAGATTTCTCACCAACACTGGGTTGGATTTTTCATTTAAATAAGCTTCTCAGTGTTATTACTGAATGAATAGTAAACTTACAATCTAAAATCTGGTAACTATTCCATGTCTTATTTTTACTTCTACATGCATTTAGCATTGAAGTTAAAGTAGTTTAAATTAGTGTTATATTCAGGAAGTGTTTAGCCAACCCTCTTGCTAGCAAATGGCTGGCAGTAATAGTTCCACTTTCTTCATTAGCTTTTAAGGAAATTAGATTTCAAATAAAGTTACTAATGAGAATGAAGCCCCATGTTCATAAATGACTTAAAATTCTTGTACCTAAAAATGGGTTTGAGAGTAGCAGGACTTCAATAAAATTGCTTGCAGTTTACTGATTAGTAGATGAACTTTTGGGAGATCAGCATTTAGTACCATCTCTAGTAGGCCTAAAACTGCAGAATGAAAGACGGCTCTTATTTCACTAAAGCTTTGCTGTCGTACCTTTCAACTTTCGAGCCTGCCAGTGTGTGTGATAGAAGGCATCAAAATGTGTGAAAAATGACCCAAATGCAGAACTGTTATTTGCAGTTATCAATACAAACTGTTATTGTGCCATAATTGACAGATGGTTTTGCACTCTAATATCTGTTTTTAAGGATATTTTTACACTGATTTAGACAGAGTTGTGTTGTGGGTTGTGGGGGTTTTGTGTGTTTTTGTGTGTTAGGGGTTTTTTTTTTGTTTTTTTTTTTTTCCTTTTCTTTTTGGGGGGGAGAGTTTGGGTTTTTTGTTTTGTTTTTTCTTCCCCTAACATAGCAGACACAAACCCCAGGAATTAATGGTGCTCAGCAAGAAGAAATTACAGTGTAAAAAAACTGGGGGCATATAGTAACAAACTGGAATTCATTGTTTGAGTTGGGGAGCACTATGGCTAAAACACACTCTGAACCCCCCTGAAAGTGCTGGTGAATAGCTGTTGGATGTTCTAGTGAAAAATATATATATTTCTTTCTGTAAAACTCTGTAAGATCTGAAGTTTATTATGCTGCAGAGAGAAAAAAATACTTGAGAATTTATAAAGCTGGATAAAATGAAAACTGATTTGTTTCTAGTTCCTTGGCAAGCACATTTTGCTAAAGCAGTGACAAAGTCTACTGTTGAAGTGACTTCACCCAGTTCTTCCCTCCTGTCCAGTCATTTACTTGAAGTGAACAAGTAGTAATTGTAGATCTGCTTGAACACTGGCATTAAAATTAATGTGTTCTTAGAAAGTCCTTATTTTCATACAGGTCACGTCTTGTTTTCCTCAGGTATACAATTTCAAAACTAG
The DNA here is from genome assembly GCA_013389985.1 of Dryoscopus gambensis. Lineage (NCBI taxonomy): Eukaryota > Metazoa > Chordata > Aves > Passeriformes > Malaconotidae > Dryoscopus > Dryoscopus gambensis. The sequence goes on along the minus strand of WEIT01013405.1, from coordinate 9,956 downwards.
CATCAGGACCAAACAAAGATTTCTCTAATTTGGCGTAATTTCCACTTCAATTTTCTTAGAACATTAAACTGTGTATTTTAAAACTAAATTAATTTTTTCTTGATTGAAAATCAACAGCTTACAGTTCCTTGCTTGAGAACAGCAGTAGCCAGATGTTTGTAATACAAAAAAGAACTGCAATTATTAGGAAGGTGGATGTTAGGGTTTGCTGGCCTGTTATGAGTCTTGTGTTTCAGTGGAGGGTGGTATTTTTTGGGGAACTGTATGAAAACCACATGGTTTGCAGTTGTGTTGTATTACAGAGAGTTTTGTAACTTTCATTGTGCTCCTTGGATAGATAATAGATGATCTTTCTGGTTCGTGTCTTGACTGTTGATGGATAAGAAGATAATGTAAGCAGTAGAACAGCGTTTCTGCAACACCATAAAATTTCCATAGATCCTTTACTGGTGTTAATTACAGCAGAATTCTCCTGTAAGAAGAATTTAAGTGACTGACTTGAAACATCTTCAACCTTGCTACCAGTAAGGTTTTCTCTAATGATTACTTCTGCAAAGTGGAAATGTGGGAAGCTATGTTGGCTGTGGAAGCTGTGGTGGTGCTGTGGTTCTTCGGTGAAACTGTGGTGGAATTAAAGAACCTACTGATAGTATGAGGACCAACCTGCATCTGGAGATTGCTGTTTCCACCTGAAATGTTTTTTTTTGTGGAGAACAGAAGAAAACTGATCTCAAGAGACATTTAAGTGAGGTAAAATGATAGGGTCCAAGGCAACTGTTTGAAAGAAATCTGAGAGGAGAGGTAGAAGCAGAAAGGAAGAGAGTCATGTAAGATGAGAATAAGATGGTAAGGAATGTTAGGCTAGTGTACAACTATAGGAAGTACAAACAAATGAAGAGCTCTGAAATATTTTATTTTTGTCTGTGAAACAGGCTGTATTAGGGATTGTGGAAAAGAAAAGACAAAGCCCACAAAGAAACCCCAGAAGTAGGGGGTTATAAGAGGCATGAAGGCATACCATTTGGGAATACTGACTTGTCACCATTTCTTCATACTGCACATGCTCGCAACTCTTCTTCCCTATTGTGGCCTTCTTGTATAATTATATAAAGCTGTTTATATGCAGATCTTTTCTCAGGCCCTTCTGTGTGTCATTACAACCACTTCTGGTATTTAAAAGTCCATAAAACCAATTTCTGAATACACCTATCCATCTGTCCATATTCTCAGTCTGCAGCTTTTTCTTACTCCCAGTGGGTTTTAGGGGTTTTCCTCAGCATTTGCTGAAGGTAAGTGTTAGTGTGTATTGGTGATAACTGCGTGGAATGTGTTCATAGCAGCCACCTTTAAGCACTATTTGAAATCGTTAGCTACGTTTCCTGAAATTAAGTGGAAAACTGTCACCCAATATGTTTGGTGTTTTTTCGTACACACATGCATATATATATGTGTGTGTGTGTGTTTTTTCTCTTTGTGTTTTTATTGCCCCTAACCCATTGAAGATCTAATGCTTGGAGCTGTCACAGGAGGTTGCTTTGTCTCCTGTCTGTTGCTATAAATATTTCTGTCATAATCTTAACAACAATCTGTAATGATACAAAATTTGCCAGTTTGCAAAAGTATTCTCAGAGCTACTTTTATGGGCTAACAATGAGTTTGGTATTAAAAGAATAAAGAATGAGCGCCAGAAATAGCTTGTTTGTGATCTAGTATCACTTCCTACCCTTGCATGCATGGATTTTTTTATACTGTGAGTTGGATTTTTTTTCTTCTCTGTTTTATATACCTTCTGGGGAACTACGGGAACCTTTGTACAGGGATTAAAAAAGTGATAAAAGCAAGTGTCAAATATGTTGCTGCTTTATGTAAACCAGAGTTTTAATATGATGAACAGCAATACCTAGCCTTTAGGCATGAATGTTCAGCTGCTGAGAGCTTCAGCATTAAGTACTAATGTGGGCATTCATACCCACTGCCCCTTGCTGTAGTAATTCCCTGTAACTTATTTACTTTATCAAAGACACCAACTCTAATCTGACAGCATTTGCAATCTGCCAAAGTGTAAAACTGTCACAAGATGCATTTACATATATAGCAGAATCTGCATAGCTGTACAGGAGGTGAAAATAAGTCGATATAAACCTGTGTCAGTGAAGATGGGATTTTGTGTACAAAATCTGGCAAAACAGTTTATCAAATTTTGAGCTGTCCTTGGTGCCAGATGAGAAATGGAAAATTTTATGAGGAAACAAATGACAAAATTTTGTGTCAGTTTATTATAGGACAAAGTACAAACAGTGAACTAGCCACTCAAGTATTGAAAGCTCACAGTACATGGATATTAATCATTGCCTAGAGCATGTTGCTAAATTATAATTCTCTTTCAGAGGTTAGCTATTTTTCATGGTGACCATACTTTCCTTCGAAGATTTGACTTTATTTTAGGGTTTGGTATCTTGATATAATTGTTGAAATGTTCAAGGAGGATAAAAATAAATCAAGTGAGAAATCCCAAACAATTTTATGAAACATGAGGATCAGGCTAGTGGTGTTGGTTTTTGTTTTGGTTTGTTTTTTTTATTTTGGGTAGGTTTTGTTTTGTGAGTTTTTGGGTGATTTTTCTCTCATTCTGTTTTCTGATACCTTCTCTAAAGATGAAATTTGGATTTCCATCGCATGCATGGATAAATAAGTGTATTAACAACACGTGTATTTAAAAATAAAGATTAGTACTATAAGCTGTTTGTACTTATTTATATATGTTTCTTCATTGGGACAAAAAAGTTGAGGACATCTGAAATGTTGTGCCCCTTTTTGCAGTGGAGGAGTTAAAGTAAGGGCAACTTCCATGATGTGCTAGATCACAGGCAGTTCGTTACCTTTCCAGCTGTTTGTTATTTGCTCCACATGGATCAGCCAAGATGGAAGAGCTATGCTCTGGATTTTAGTGCTCCTTCTCTGCTTGCATTTGGGAAGATGCTACTCTTTGATATTAGTTTATATCCTCCTGAAATATTCTAGTGGTACTCACAATATGAGACGGCATCATGAAGATAACTGAAATTTAAACCCCTGGAAACTAAGAAATGAAACATAATTTTATATATATATCTAGCATGATCTATACTGTCATTGGAATATAGTGTGGAAACTTTGGCAGGGCAGCTGGTGGGTCAAGGCATGTGGCAGCACAGTCCAGGGCAGTCCCAGCAGGGAGGCAGGTGCAAGAATTGCTCAGCACGTGATAGAAGCTATGTAGAGGAATGCTGTTCTGGTAAACTGTGTTACAATGCAGCATATGATGCTAAATCTGCAAGGAGTGGCTCTGTGTAATTGTTAATGAATTGATAATGGACTAATAAGAACAAAAATGCTGGGGAAGATAGAAGTAGCCTGAAATTGCAGTTTGGAGAATGCAAGGCGAGGCACAGGTTGCCTATCACAAATGTGAAATTGTTAAAATTGTGCCATAAAATGCTTCAGATCTTAAAATACAAGGCATGTCTTTGAATCCTCTGTCTGGTAACATTAGCTAGTATAAAATGAATGTTGCACTGTGGGACTATAAATACGCATCTATTGTGCTAAATTATCCTGGATGGTGGAGTAACATGGAATTGCATAGCATCACATAGCTTTTAAAATGCTAACTTGTGAAAATTGTAACCAATAGAATCATCATTAGTTTCTAAAATTACTATTTCTATTAAAAGATGCTGAATTTACTGACAATTTTTGTCAAAATGTAGCTGTTTTTGCTAGATAAAATTGTGAGTTGTTGCAGAAAGTAGAGTGTCAGGAAACTGAAACTTTGGAAAACAGGAGATGAGGTATTAACCACCATGCTGACATAGGAAGGTCAAACCTTTAATTTACCCACAGTTAGCTTTACTTAGAAGGTGGAAATAAATGTGCTTTATATTGTAATGAGAATTTATGTAGATTTGTTCCAGACTCATTAATTAAGTACCACTTGAAATTAATGATTGTTTTATGCTGAAAGCATATTTATATTTTTTGCTTTTTGTTGTGGCAAGGGATAGTCCAACATGAATATTTATTAAAACTTTTCAAGTTACTTAACATTTTCCACAGTGCTTCTTTATTAGTGCTTCTTTTAGCAGTTTGTTTTTCCCGTATCAGTTTTACAGCAGGAATGCAAGATAAGATGAGTTATGATACTAAGATTGAGCAAAACTTTTATTGCTTGTTGCTCCTGAGAAAAACATGTGGAGCTATGTGCCTGTTTTTTTCACTTGTTTTGGTTTGTGTTAATGCTTTAGATTGCATACATATTTTTTTTTAGTAGATGTTTGACCATATGCCTTGAAAGCATCTGGGGTTTTTTGTTATATAGCTAGGGAACACATCATGTATTCACATCTTCAAGTTAGTAGTATTTAACCTTTCAATTTGCAATACTTTCCATTACAAGAGACATTTAATGACATCTGCATTGCTCATAGGGATTTTGAATGTCTGTTCTTCAGGTGTACCCTGTCTTTGCATAAAAGCACTCAGAAATGGCTTCTAATTCTTTAGTAACAGATATCTAGGAAGTGGGATGATTGATGATAAAACATTCCTGTTTAATGGCCACCCTGAATTTAATAAACCTGAAAATTGAGCTAAGTTCTAGATTTTGTAGTGTAATATACTTACCAATATAGTATAGTTTTTTTCAAGACTGATACAGAGAAAAGATATATTTTGATCTCTGTCCATTACTTTGGGATAAAGATCTTTCTGATATTTTTAGGCACTTGATTTTGTGAGCATACTAGGTTAAAATTTGTAAGCAAGGAATACAGAAGAAAAGCTTACAGGATGTAGTGGTTTTGTTCTCATTTTTTATCTTCTGTGAGATAAGAATTAGGAGGAATGCAAAGCAGGCCCCAAACTTTAAAGAATATAAAGAAGTTTATTAACAGAACAAAAAGAAAAAAAGGAGTAATAAGGGTCAGAATAGACCTTCAGAACACTTCTCCCCCCATCCTCCTCCCTCCTCCCTCTTCCCACTTGCAGCATAAAGACACAAACCTGTGATTTTTTCAGTCAGTTTACTGCCTCTATAATAGTCTTTCATCAGTTCAGTTAGGGGGAGAAGTCTCTTTTGCCCATGCTATGGGGCTTCTCCACAAGAAACAATCTTCTCGTGGCTACAATGTCACAGCCAAACAGCCACCTGGGGTGGTTTTCTGTTGGTATGTGTGAGTCCCTTCCCTTGACTTACAGCTTTCCCCACAGCTGTTTTCGAGGGTTCAATCTTAGCTAATGGGGTGCTATTTTAAGGATGAGCTGTTCAAGAGCAAAGGTTCTCTTCATCT
>WEIT01013399.1:227344-290759 GCA_013389985.1 Dryoscopus gambensis | reverse complement strand
TGCCCAAAAAAGTAAAAACTGCTTTGAAAACCACGCATCTGTTTTCAGAGCTTTTGAGACTGCAGGCATGAAAAAAATATATAAGAAAAGACCCCAGCAAAGAGTCCCGTCCCCCCTTCTCAGAACATGAAAAGCTAAAAGAAAATCTAATCAAAATAAATATTGGAAGCCATTTTATGAACCAAAGTTCCTCTTTAAAGCCAACAGTTTATGTGGAATATAAGTGGCCCTCAGTTTTCAAACCTGAGCTCATTCACAGCACTTCACAAAGCCCTTCTGGAGGGAACCCCAGCTCAGCACCTCCTTCTAGAGCGGCACGAAATTTAAGTCAGGTGTGGCGTAATGATGTTTCTGTGCCGCTGACCTATCCAAGCACCACATAGTGAGGGATTATGTGGAGTGATTAAGATTGCTCACCTTAAATGCCCTCTCCTTCTCTCCTACTCTGAGGAAGTAGAAATGAAGAGTGAGGACTGAGTATCCCAGTGCAGATTCGTTTTGTTTCCGATCTCATCCAACATAACAAATTAGAAATTCGTATCTGGGACCCAGATGGATCTGCAGCTGGTGTGATTGACACAGCCCCATGGATGATCATAGATAGTGGCCATCTGTTAAAAGGAAAATCAGCCGCAGCCGTGCTGCCCATTCAATTAATGTGGGCAGAGAGGGTTGGGATTACTCTGAGGGATCTTTGAGGACCTGCTGCAAAATGCCACTGGAGTCCACAGGTCGCCCCCAACTTTGAAACAAGAGCCAAGGCAGTTTCACACTCCTGTGACCAGTTATTGGCATTTTTGTCACACATGCATTCATTTAGTCTCTTCCCAAGTTGCTGTTTTAATTCACACAGGCTTCAATTGTTGCATTCCTTACATTGGAATTAATTTTTTGCTTGATTTTCCTCCCTTGAGTAGGTCCAACTTACGCATGGCTTTGCTAGCATGAAACTTTGCAGACATTAAATATATGGACACTACCTTTTTATTCTACAGAACAAACATACAGATGAGGAGAGCTGTACATTTTTCAGGACTGGGCCAAAACTCAGTTTTTTTTCTTTTAGCCTTATTGTTCCCTTGAACCATTACACTGTTTAACTGTATAATAAATATTTTACCAGCTTCTATATTTTACATGGCACTTCAGTTCTGTGATATGGCTGGTTTTAGTTTTAATATTTAATGTGTAATTATCTAGTTATTACTATTAAGAAGTTTTGCTTCTCTGGAGGATTCAGCCTTGACTAAACAAAAGTGAAACATTCTTTATTTATTAGCAACGTGTGAGCAAATTCTGCAGCTGTAAATACTTCCTTTGTAAACCATGATTTTTTTAGAAATTTTTAACATATTCTGTGAAAATCTCAAAAAGAACTTTGAAACCCTCTGAAAACTCTCTCCTGCTGCCTGTTTTCATCATTTATCAACAACCATGGATTTTGAATGTCCTGTGCTGACAAGAGGACAGGAACGTGCATACATAGAATTTATGCTTTATAGCGCAGGACCAGAATAATTAAAGGAGAAGTAGAAATTGCTGGAGAGGAGGTGAGTGAGGATGTTGGGACAGAGAATCCCTAAGGTTAGGCCTATCCTGCTTCCTTATACAAACAGAAGAAACATAAATCTGGCACCTGTCTCCCAGAGGGGTTTGGAGGAAGCACGGTACAGGCTACAGGTCAGCCAGGAGCAGAGATGATACCTCTGCTGAGTGTTTTGATGATATTAAAATGCAGAGGTCCTAGGAAAGCTTCTGCTTCACCCTTACAGAAACCAGGGAGACCTGGCGTTAAGTGTCTTAATTTATGTAAATTGCACACATAGTTTTATGATGATTTGCACCCTTCAAATTCTGACACAATCTGTTGGTAGTCAGTAAAAGATTATATGTCGTATTAAAAGTTTCCTTCTTGGCATTTCCCTCCTTGTCCTTAATTGATAGAAATAGTTTATATTACCTATTCACATAGTTTATAAAAAGTTTATATTACCTATTCATATAAAAACATAAACTATATTCATTTAAAAAAACCCATTGGGATATTTTTACTTTACCTACCTTTGCAAACTGGAAAGGCACACATACACATGCAATACCACATATTTAAAATTTGCTAAAAATGTGATTTCCACATGCATGATTAATTGTTTTCAAGTGCAAATCTACCTCTGGTAAGTAGTTTAGGGTTAGAAAACCAGGCTTCAAAGGAATTTGGTACGCCTTCTTCACCTTTGAGATTCAAACACTGGAGCCAGGATTGAAAACCAAGGTATTTCAGGTGTCTGCATTTAAAAGACTTTGTTTATGTTAAGGCTTAGGTCACCTTAGCAGGTATGTTTTAATGAAAACATTACCTCTCTGTGACCTTTGGGATTTGAAGGTTAAAATGCAGTCACTGGAAAAAGGAATCCTCATTGTCATGGATGAAATCTTTGGCATTAAAGACATCGTTTCTCATCTTTGTGAGTGACTTAGTGCAACAAAAAAGTTTTCTCTCTTCACAGAAGAGATAACATGGAGGCTTCTGGTTTGACTTCTTCCCCAGAAGACAATCTGAAATATTAACAAAATTAACGAATGGCTTAAAAATATTTGAAGACAGACTCCTAAAATGGTCATGCTATTTTTCTAGAGATAACTGAGCATCTTTAAGCCTTGCACTGCTCAAATACGAATAGAATCTATGCTGATACCCGTGTTTCACCTAGGAGATTACCTAGTTATTGGTGACTTATTTTCTTCCTTGTTACTCAAGAAATATTATCCATTCATTAAAAAAATAAGGTATAACAATAACACACTTTCTATAAGCGTAGTAATTTATAAATTATGTCAGACATCTGGGACAGAGGTTCTTTATGTCAAATATTAAATCTATTTAGCAGTTTATTTGTAACATATTTGCAACTTCAAAAAGAAAGGAAGAAAGGAAACAGAGCAGGTTTTTTCCTGCTTTCTTGCATTAATGAAGCTAACAGCCCTTGTGCATTTGCAATAAGTCAATTGAAGTAAATGACTTTTTACGACCATTATTAACTTCAGTTGTCACTGGAATGTCATCAACAAGTTATTCATTGCATTTCCAACTGGATCTTTTAAGTACAATAACATTAGAATTGCTGAAATCCTAACCTTCATTTTTTCTTGCAGGGAACAGGAAGGGTGGAAAGGATCTGTCGGTTCCCTAAATTCAGGTCAAGGCAAAGTGGTAGGAAAAAAAAGCTAATGTTTCAAAATTGTCATTTTACACTAGTTTAAAAGCCTGAGTGATGAGCGAAATACATCATATTTCCACTTAAGTCTTGTACAGACTGAAGAGAAAGATGGGTTTGTGAGCCTTTCTCATGTTACTTATCTACAACAAAATCCAAAACAAAACAGGACTCAGCAACACCTATCTTGTGGCGTGTGAGGGAGCCCTGATGTGGGAGGTGAGCAAACAGAGACTGCATTTCTCTCTGAACCCAGGCTCACGCTGTCCAGGCATTTCCCAGCTTGGAGAGCAGCCAGCCCTAGGCTGGAAGTGACACAGACCCATTAGTGCTGTTGAAAGGCAAAATGTAGACACCAGGAATATGTGTCTATGTCATCAAACTCACAGGTCCCCTGAGGAAAGCTTCAGGAGAGCTCAGTCCAAGGGATGCTGTCTATAAACAGCATGGGTAAGATCACACCGTGTTTGGATGCCTCCTTTCAAACACAATTCCAGAGTCTCCAGCCTGCTGGCATCACCGTAGAATCACAGAAGTATTAAGGTTTGAAAAGACCTCTGAGGTCATCGAGTCCAATCATTAACCCAGGACCTCCACGTGTACCACTAAAACATATTCCCAAACACCATGCCTATGTGTTTTTTGAATGCTTCCAGGCATGGTGATTCCACCTCTGCCCTGGACAGCCTGTTCCAATACCTGGCCACATTTAGAAGGAAGAAATTTTTCATAATATCTAATCCAAACCTCCCCTGGCACAACTTGAGGCCATGTGTTCTCATCCTGTCACTTGTTACCCAAGGAAGGAGACTGACCCCCACCTGGCTGCACCCTCCTGTCAGGGAGTTGTAGAGAGTGGTGAGGTCACGCTGAGGCTCCTTTTCTTCAGTCGGAACCTCCCCATCTCCCTCAGCTGCTCCTCATCAGACCTGTGCTCCAGACCCCTCCCCAGCTCTGCTGCCCTTCTCTGGACACACTCCAGCCCCTCGATGTCTTTCTTTTATGATGGACCCCGAACTGTGGGGATTTCTAAATCACTTTTCTACACTAAATATAGAGTTAATAGAAGAGCTCTGTGAAGGTCTTCACTGATGCAAACTTGAAGCCATTGGTATCTCCTCAGCAGGATGTGAAGTGTCTGCTACAAGATTTCTGGTGTGGGTGTGGGTATGGATTTCATGTGAAGCAGGGATACTTTCCAGTCTCTCTTTCTTCCCTGTTTCCAACAGGCATCATTGTAACTGCACTGGAATAGAGGAATGGTAGGAAGCAGTTGTTGCAGTGCTTATTTGGAGGAAATTACTGAGATAAGGAAGAGGCATAGAGTCAGGCAGCGAGGCCTGGTCCTAGTGGATACAGCAGGTGAAGGGACGAGGCCAGGCCAGAAAAGCAAAGAATACTCCAATACAGGGGATACAGCAGGCTGGGCTGCAAATAATGGTGCATTTTCCAGATCTTAGTCCCATTCCCAAATCCTCATGCCTGGAAATGTCGTTTACAAACCTGCGGTCCCTCTACACAGCTCCTGTTCTCCACCCCCTGAGACCAGCTTTGGGTAAGAATATCTGCGTGGTTCAGTTTCTTGATCTGGAAAAGGAAGTAATTTTCTAAATTATTTTGGATCTTGAATGAGTGCCTGCTTCTGCTGTTCTGGAAATTGACACCAGGAATAGACAAGGTTCTCAGGAGAAGCAAGAATCAGGGACTACAGCTAGAAGGTAAGGTGAAAAGGTAAGAGAAGAGCTCAGACAAGGTTAAGATGTGTCTGCATTAAGTTTAGCTTTAAAGCAGCTTCCTCAGGCATTGCTGGCAGCAGGGAGTTGAGCAGAGTTACAACCGTTCTCCTCTGTCAGGCGTTGCAATTTGGGCTTTTCTCTGCACTCTCCTGCATGCACTACCCAAACAAGTCAGTGGGAATTAGCTCAGAGGTATCCACACGTGGTGCAGTCACACCTTGTCCTGCCCTAAATCACAAGAATGGAAAATATCTACAGCTTCTTCCTGGAATGAGAAAAATAGCCTTTCCCAGTACATTGAGGTCAGGACACCGCTGGAAGCTTGAAGAGGCAGGAAGTTTCAGCTTTGAAACTTCTTTATACAAGGGAAAAGAGTTCTTTGTGTTTGGCAGGAGAACAACAAAAGTCTTTGCTTTAATAACATTCTAATAATATGTAATATTATATACATTTGGCTAGTAAAATGCACCGCAAATTGCTTTTGTTGAGCACTTGAGACAAACATTATAAGAAAGGAAGTCCAGCACTTGGCCAAATATGCAATTAGCTGCCACCCTGAAGCAGGATTTGAGATCAGTGTATTATCTTTTCAGGATTAAAGAAGTGGCAGTTAAAAATAGGAAGCCATAATTAAAAAGACCAAAATATTTAAGAGTACTTGTGGTGAAACTCCTCACACACGACACAAATTAGTGTTCTGCCAGATAAAAAGAAGCAGGGAGGTGAAAAGAGCAGAGAATCTGATCTTGTCTTAAATCCAGCTGGATCCTACATGTAAAATTGCCTGACCACATGCCTCATAGGGTGGTATCCCAGGCAGAACTGCTTCCTTCAAGTCATTTCCATGACAGTGGATTCATAAGAGCACCCATTCTCTTGGTTGCCTTTCAAGTCAAGTGTAGTAGTCCTGGAGGCTTCAGTGGCATTTGACTTCGGTTTTCATTTGAATCCACCAGCAATTTTGCCATCAACCCTTTTGTAAACAAGATCAGGATCTAAATCACTGGGGTAGGTTTTCAGCCAATATAAATTGCCTTCATTACAAGATAGGGCTGTAGCAATTCCACTTTCAAGCTGCAACAATTTGCACCATGGAGTTATGACAGTGCTGCCTTAGGGGCAGGATAAATTGCCCCATATAGCAATGGCATTTTTTTAATCTGTAAAAGATCTTCCCCTTGTTTTAGAAACACAGGTGGTGTTTGCAATCATATGCATCAAACATTTCTTTCCATTCGATTTGAGCCAGCAGGGCTTTTGCCACTCACAATATAAAGGATAACATTCAGGTCTTAATCAAATAATGGGAGAAACCACATGTTTCAAAACATAAAAAAATATTAAATTGATAGCATCTGCTTTGCAAAATAATCTGGCCTTTGTTTACTGATGACGTGGTTACAGACAGCAAGAGGGCAAGATTTAAACTTAATATAAATATTATTTTTTTCTCTGACATGAGAACTCTTTTATTACCTTTATTAAAAAAGTCAATAAAATTATAATAATTTTAAAAATCGATTCTGAGGAAAAAAAAAAAGGCAGCATAAAAACCCAAACACTCATCTGCCAAAGAAGACTTATGCTTGCATGAGCTGAAGGTTGATGTCAGACAAATTTCACTGAAGAGGAGATTTATAAACATGATGTAACTCTGACAAGCTGGGCTTTGTATCTTGGCAAAAGAAAGTTTAAGAAAATACCCATGTACGCAGGCACACACACACAAACACACATCTATGTCGTATATTGGGTTTAAAGGTTTATTGCTCCAGAAAACTTATTGAAAGAGATTATGTGTCTCATCTTGTCTCCTTTTAAAAATAGAACACTTCTATGTGTTTTTTATTAGCTTGTTTTAGGATTACCTTAATCCTGCCCAAAATATTTCACCACTTCCCCCTAGTGCAATTTGCAATGGTAATCTGTTTGTGAAGGGTAATGTTAGAATAACTGTAAATATCTTCCCAAAAGAACCCAAACAATAAAAACAAAAGCTGCAGCTTAGGGGAGCTTTGGTGTGCCAAAACCCAAGCTCACTTAAGCAAACCCTGTGATGGATAACAATCCAAATCATGTCACTGAACCATGGGAAGTTGCAAAGTGTGGGATAAATGCAAAGAAACTTCTGTTTGCTGGGAAAATCCTGCCCTTATTTCATTTTCATGTGGTCTCATGGGTAAAACCGAGGATGATTCGGATCCTTATGTGGTTTTCTACACAAATGTAGACACTTATCTAAAAGATGAAAATAACCTGCTTTTTTATCATTTCTTTTGGAGAAGATTTTTCAGATTTTTTTTAAAATTTCTATTAATATGGTTTTTATTTCATGAACCTGTGTGTAGAGCAGGCAACAGATACAGATATGGACATAGATACTCTGTGTTGTACTGAGGTGTCCAAGTGCCTTCCTGTCCTGATCAGAGATGGATAGGAGTGTGTTACACCTCCCTATTTAATCCATGTACACAGTCTTCCTTCACATGGAAACTTTGGGAATGAAGGGTTCAGAGTGATCAGAGTGTCTCAGAGTGAAAAGCAACCTCCACAGGAAAGAGGTAAACCCCAAACCCCCCCACCTGAGGGCAAACTGAAGGATGTACATCTTGATAAAAAGTTCAGAGGCTGATCTCCAATTCTGGGGGCACTATCACAGTTAGGATGGAAGTTTCCACGGGAACTAAACGTGGGAGTGAGGATATGTCAAAAACGACCTCCATTCCTTTTGCAGGTTAGACTCAAGGAGGATAGTGGCCTGAAGCACTGAGACCCCTCACATCAAGGGCAGTAGAAGGCTGCCTTTGAGTAGACAGTGCTGGGCAGAGGGCTGAGACTTCAGCCAAAGGTCTTTTAAAGGCGAAAGGATATTCCTGTTTAATATTTTAGATCTTTGAGAAAACAGATCTGCATTAGAAAAATACATATCTCCCTCTCTCCGTCCCTTTTTCACATATCCCTTCTTCACCTATGCTTTATAACCAGTTGTTACTGTTTTACTACGGACCTGAGTCTTCACAAATACTCAGTACACAGGAAAAATGGATTGGCCTTCCAGGTGCTGCCATACAGCCAACACAAAATTCTCTATCAGAATTTTCTCAACAGTGGAATAAAACCTTCCTGAAATGGAAGAATTAAAAATACACTTGGTCAGGGAAGAGGATGAGAGATGAAGGGGGGAGGAGAAAAAGGTGGGCTCATTAATCTACTCTAATAATAAATCCTTATCACTTATGCATTTCTGTTACTCCTTCAGCCTCTACGTTCTATATTTAAATACATCTGCTTCACACGTGCTTTGCCAATTAGCTGGTGATATTAACTGTTCAGCACTATCTATTAACACATGGCACTGCTGAACGGCAGGAGAGACAAGCTTGACCAGGAGAGATAGTCATTCATGAGGCACACATTTCTCTCTATAACTCCGAAGTAGGGAGATAGGAAAGCGGCACAGCAATTGACCTCGGTTGTACATCAAGGCTAAATAGACACAGAGTAAATTACAGACAAGTGAGACAAGCTACTAACTGTTCCTTTAGCAGCCCATAATGTCAGTAATTCTATTACAATGATTGCTGGTTATTCAATGCAGTTGAGATGTAAATTTTTTTTTCCTGTGTCTCTGTCTGTCCACACTGTAAAATTTTTAGCCCAGAGATGGAACAGATACATTTATCTATTGCAGCAGGGGAGGATTTTAGATTGGATATTGGGAACAATTTCTGCATGGAAGGGGTTGTCAAGCATTGGAACATGCTTCCCAGGGAAGTGGTTGATTCACCAAACCTGGAGGGGTTTAAAATTTGTGTAGACATGGTGCTTAGGGTCATGGTTTAGTGGTGGGCTTAACTGTGCTGGGATAACGGTTGGGACTGATGATCTTAAAGGTCTTTCCCAGCCTAAATGATTCTGTGGTTCTCCAAATGGGCAAGAAAGGGTCATTGTGATCAACTTCCAAGAGACACAAACCACATAGACACAGATCTTCCCTGAACACATTCTTGCTTTAACTAGAGAGCAACATCAAAACAGTTTGTCTGGTCTATCATGCCACAGAAAAAGATATCTCAGTATTGAAATGCCTTTAACCTCCTGCAACATGATAATGCAAAGGTTGTCCAAACTGAGGTGTATAACATGGAATTAATGCCACAATAGCAGTTATTCTTAGGCATCTCAGATAAGCACTAATCTGTATTATTTAGAAGGAGATCTTGGACCCCTAAATCATCTAAGTCACCTAAATTAAGGCGTCGTAAAGTGTAAGCGACTGCACACCTTTTCCATTGCCTAATAATATCTATACCCAACTGAAATTACTTTGGTTGACCTGCCTGTCTTTTACTGCTTCTCAAGAAAAATGTGTGTCTCCCCTGGATTTTGTATCAAGTCTTGTGTAAATGTTTCTGATATGTTCTGCTGATATGACATATCAGCAACTAAACTGAATACCCACAATCACACTGGGGCAAAACTATTAATTGTGTTTCCAACTTCAAACTAAGCTGAGCTCCGGAGAAAAAAGTTGTGTCAATGCATAGAAGCAGAGAGCAAGCAGGAGAAATTAGATTTCTTGCCACCCCATCACTTATTCCTTGCATGCCAACGATTAGGTGGATTCACCATCCACCTCAGTTTACTCATCTAACAACTGTGATGTCATCTGGAGGACAGTGGTGATAAAATGGATGTGGAATTTAGGTTTTGTGATGTTCTGGTTAAGGAGTGCTTGCTGTCTCTGCTTGGCAGGTCACGAAGGGCAGGATTCATCTTTCTTATTTTATAGCCATCTGTAAGCGGCCTTGTCAGCCATTCAGGTCACTGAGTAAGTGCCTGAGGCAAAAGGACGGAGTCAGGCTCCAAAAGTGCCTCTGTCTCAAGGATCTCTAGAAGAAGCCTGAATTAGTATAGATGAGATTGAGTGACTATTTAGACAGTTAAAGTAAATAATAATATGCCGCTTCCCCTTTCTCCATCTTTCATTTGTTTGCTTGTCTCATGATACATCAGGAAGTAAAGACACATCAGATGAAAATAGATCAGGAGGCAGAGTGAGAGCTGAAGGGCATTCCCATCATAGCCAGTCCACAACATGGCCATGCTCTGTTCAGTCTGGCCTATTTTCCCCTGTTTCTAAGGTCACAGCTGACAACAACTGCAAAAATGTTGGACTACAGCTAGACAGGGCAGTAATTGCTATAGGAAGAGTATTTACCCAAAACACAGTAATTCTGGGGCTATTTTAGCTTTCTTTCAGAAAGCAAAATTGAGATACCCATAGAAGACTTTCTTCCACACTCATCAGTGCTAATTTGCTGCAAACTCTCTTCAAATCATAAAACATTTTGCTCAACAGAGTTACAATTCAAACACAAACCCATGCTCACATTTAGTTATTTTTTAGGCCCCAAAAAGGTCAAAGCCCAAAAGAAGGAAAAAGCAATGACAAATATATTATTCAAATTATTAAACAGAAAGAAAATTGGGTTCAATTCCATGGCGTATTTAAAAGCAGGGACAAATTTCTATTATTTTGTGAATTTTCACAGTGTAATTACTGACAGACCGTGAAGCTACATGAAGTTGCTTGGAGGATTTGGCAAATGAGAACCAGGCTGATTCTCATTGTTTGAGTTACTGGCACGTGGAAAAGCAATGAAGAAATAAAAATATCCAACTCACAGGAAGAAGAGTTGATGCCCTTGGATGACATCAAAGACTCTGTTTACAAATAGATGAGGCAAAGTTGCCCAAACACAGGTGCCTGGGCTCCTTGAGCACCCTGGGGAAGTTTAGACAGCTCCATGACGTGGCGAGGGATTTGGGGTAGTCCTGTACCACCCTGCAGTTGCAGCAGCTAGTGACAGTGCAATACCTTACACATGTACGTCCAAAATGTCTGTGCTTAGGCAAATGAATCCTACTCAGTATGTCAAAACCAAAACCCAGCAATTATTTGGAATTAAAACCTATTCTTTGTACGCAGCTAAGCATGAGCATTGTGCAACGGGTGAAGGCAAATGGTTGCATTTAGTCACGCAGCATTAGTGAAGGGTATTTGTACTACCTGTGTTTACACAGCTACACTAGAAAGCTCAACACTGCAAACTGTCTGCTCAGACAAGAGAAAGACAAGGGCATGATTCAAACAAGGGGTCTGTTGCATGTTTAAATAATGCTCTGAAGAATCCTTTCGCTCCTCTTTGCCTACAGAGAGGCACAAGAACCTTCTTCACATCCAGCAGGCTCTGAGCTAGATAGCTATGGTCAGGCTGGCCCTTCTCTGGTCTGGAACATCAAATCCTTCATGGATGTTTATAGACCTACACAAAAAAGAAGGTCCTAGATGTTTTGAAATCTTAATCCTAAATTTGACACTGCCCCGTCTGTGCTGTGGGAAACTCACATAAGCACCTCTTGCTGATTTGTAAGAAGAGATGACTGTGCACAGCTACCTTCTCTGTCAGGTTCTGGGAAGGATTATGGATACAGTAACTTAAAAGCCCTTTGAAGTATAACAAAAAAAAAAAAGGTCATAGAAGTCCTAAAGCATATTGTTAAATAAAGTGGTCATGAAACATGTAAGAAGAGCAACTAAAGACTTAAGTCACACAAATATACTTTATAGAGCACATTATTTGAGCTGTGCAGCCCTGAGTGAAGCAAACCCTCACACATGATCTCCACTTATATGTGTACACAGAAAGGGCTGCAGGAAGCTAAAATATACAGAAAGATCAGCCCGCAATGTCCTGCAGGAACTAAACCACACTGTGTGAGGGGAAACTCATGGCACGTCTGCCCAGCTGACATAGCAGACACCTGAATTACATCTCTGAGTCCAGACAAGGATGGCTTTAGTGGAAAGTGTCCTTACCCATGGCAGGAGGGTTGGAACTAGATGATCTTTAAAGTCCATTCTGTGGTTCAGTGTTTCTATGGTTGCAACTCCAAAACAGTAATAGGAGCCTTCTGTATCTAAATATTTTTTTGCATGCAATTGCAATTGAAAAAAAAAATAAAATAAACCCGGAAGAAGGAAGGTCAGCTGGGAACAGGATGAAAGGCAGTTTTACCTGATTCCCAGACATTCTGGATAATAGGGGTATACCCAGAGAGAAGTGTGGCTATTTCTGTTTGGAGAAAACACTCCTAGGCTGACTCAGATGAGGTTTGTGATGGAGATCCAGTACAGAAAAATCACTGCTGTTTGGTACCTTCAGAGACAGCAGAAGCTATAAAAGTGACAAGTGCTTGAGATAAAGTGAGAAAGTTATGGCAAAATCGAGATCCAAACCAAGGTTCCCTAAAAGACAGTAAAGTGTCTCCACTTTTAAACAGGCACATGATCAAATTTTGACATGGCTCTCCTTTTCATTTTAAATAAGAGCTATCTGCACTTTATTTTCAGGCAGTTCAATTTCCTGTGCTGTCTAGGAAAAGACTCAATACCAGGCCTAGTCTGAAGCCCATGGAAGTTGAAGAATCACATATTTAATATTAAACATATATTAAATATTAGACTCATGGTAGTCTCTTGCTGCCCACTTCACCCTTCTCACCACCTCCAGGCTGTGCTTAGGGATGAAGGAAGGAGCTGATTGACTGGATCTGTCGTGCAGCACCTGGGTCTGAAGACCCGTGGGAACCCATGCTGCTGTGTTGCAGATGAGGGTGAGTAATCCAATGAAAACTAGACCAGGTGGGACATGTTGTGACCTGCCATGTGTTATGTGACCTGATAAATTGAGTGACCCTCCAACTCCAGCTAAAACATGGAGTGTCATGCTCTGGAGGAGAAGAAAGGAAAAGGTCTCCAATAAGCTCTGGAACCATTCTACATGGATGTGAGAGGTGCCCTGCTCTTCTTGTTCACTGGGGAAACCTTGAAGACAAATTTAAGCATTGTGAAGGATGGAGTCCAAGACTGTTTGTAATCATCCATTTCTGCTCTGTTTTGAAATTCTGCCTGGTTTAAAATCTATTAAATCTTAACTCCTTCTTTAATGCATATCATTTAAAAAACTTTTACTGTTAAAAATGTTTCTTTGAACTGTGTTCTCCATAAAAGAGTAATTCATTATTACTGTTATTACTGGGGATAACACCAATGTATAATCCCTTTGTGATCCTTCGTACAAGGACTGTGGGAATGATAATTAAGTCACTTTGCAGCAAGCACACCTGTGAAGCAGGTAAACATTTATTAGCTCACTTAAAAAAATTAATTAAAAAATGTTTGTTGTGTTCTATACAGCTTTTCTTTTCCTTGAAGGCACAGAGAGATGAAGCAACCACGACCTATATTATGAAATTAGAATGCAATTATTGCTTTAAGTAAAACAAAGCCCAGCCTGACACAAAAGGTGTGGAAACTCAAATTGCTAAATGATCCGATCGTAGTCACACTTAGTAATCAGCTCCAGTGTTTTCTTGGCAGGGTCCTGCTATGAATTATGATGGGAAAATGAAAAGACATGTCTTGTTCCATGCCGTTGCCACGTAAAAGTATGGATCATTTGGAGATATAAACACTGGAAAGGTCTTGAGTTACACTTCTTGTGAATAATTGCCATCTCTGTAAGCAGGCTGTTTGGAGTGGTAAGAAATAGGAAAATTACGCCTTTTGTTCAAGATTTGACAATGTGGAAGAGCCCTGCCAGACCTGTCTTGTTTAATCATGTTAGCTCAGCAGCAAAACGAACAACTTCTTTTAAAGGGAACTTGGAGTTGCTGGAAAAGGAGGAGGAGGAGGAGGCTGTAACCCAGTGCGTGCTCTCCTAAGCCACTCACACTGTTCTGCTGCTAATGTGAAGAGCCTTGCAGGGATTCCAGGCTGCACCATTTTGAGGAGAAAGCAATGTTAAAGTCACCTTGTTCCTGAGACATCCACAAGTGTCTTGACAAAGCAGAACGTTAACCCCGTTAACCGTTATCTTCTGTGCTGGGGGTTGTACATGCTCACATGGAAGATCATCCATAAGGAAATGCAAGGTAATGTTGTGATCCCCATGGGACACCTGGGGATGTGAGACACAGAGAGATTAATGTCTTTATGCCTATTGGGCAGATCCAGGGCAGAGACCCCAGGTAACCAAGGCAGGCTGCAGAGGGTGGCTCAGTGGGTATTTACCCTCGCCCCTGCCAGGCTGTGGGCAGTTCTGCTCCTGCCACCTCCAGCCTTCTGCATATCCCTCCCACAGGTGTGCCAGCAAACACCTGCAGGGCAGCACATCCAGGTGAAGGGGTTGGTCTGACGTGTGCAATGAGAATAAAAATGGGAACAAAGAGATCCAATCTGGATCTGACAAGCACCAGGCAATTAAAATTTAATATATATAGACATATTTCTACACATATAAATTAAGAAAGAAGCCCTGTCTTCTCTAACATAACCTTAGACAATTTTGTTCAGTCACCCCCATCTGCATAGTCTGGTTTTCACACCAACCCAGATACTGGTCAAGATTACAGTTTTCAGGAATAATTGTTTCTGAGGGAGAAGGAACACTGCCTGAAGTTTACTCAAACTTTTCTCCTTGATCCCACGACTTCATTATAGCCCTTGGCAAAAGGCATAATTGGGGAAGGTGAAGGACAGGATTCAGGCAATCTCGGTACTATTCACTATGCCTGCTTGCTATAGAAACAGGGAAAGAAGAATGAAAACTACAAAATTTGTTACCTCTTGTATCACCCAGCTTTTGAGATTAAGAGACATCCCCTCAGAGTAGAAAGTTGCTAAAGGTTTTTTGAGTAGCTAAAGAAGGATGCCTGACTTACCACATAGGCCAGGCCACACATATTCTAAAGTCCACTTCGTAGGCAAACATATCTTTTAGGGGAGAAATATTCAGTCTTTAATTTTAAGTGCCCAACAATAGGAAAAAAGGTTTTTTTGAAAGCATAGTTTGCTATTTCAGTTGTTTGCTGGGTTCAAGGTTAAACCATACTTCTTTTCCATCTGAATTTTTCTATCTCTTATTTTTGTTTATTGGATGTTCTTGGACTTCTGACCAAAGGAAAATATCTTTGTCCTGTAGGTGTATACAACCTGAAATCACTGCTCAGCCTTCTCTTCGATAAAAATACGGATTGAGTTCATGGCGTCTTTCGTGCCAGTGCAAGTCCATGCTTCAATATTTCATCATTCTGATGACTGACCAAGGTGTGAACATGACCAAGATGTGAACAAAGGGCTCATACCTGAAGGGAAAAATCATACCCATAAAGGATATACGCCCACAGATTAAAAACCTCACAGCCCATGATGCACCCTGGACACTCAAAATCTACACAGGAGTTATGGCTCCTTTCTCCCAAGCTGTGTTCCCCATTAGCACTGCCTATTATACTGTGGGCTCCATATTTTATTGTGAAAGTTGTTCACTTTCTTCTCATCAGAGCAACCTCCAGCCTTAAGATTTATGCAGATTAAACAGGGGTCAATTTATACTTTTTCACAGTGGTTAACTGCTCTGTAGCACACTCCAAGAGCCTTGGCCACTCATGGTTGTGCCATCTGTGGGCAAAAACCTCAGAACTCTGAAAGGCAAAGCCAAAAGACATCTAGGAGAGTGATAATTTCAGTGCTCCCAGTTACAAATACTCCATGCTTTCCTTTATGTGCTGGTGCTGCTGGTTCTTCATTCATTTGTTGCTTCTTTAATATCATGTTTCCATTTGTTTTTTTCTTCAAGATTGAAATAGAGCAGTTCAGGCAGAAATTATCTAAACCTTTGAGTCCTGGCACAAGCCTCTGTCATGTTTTGCTTCCTAGAATCTGGATGCCAAAATTTTTTTAAGAATCCAAATTTCAACAGTTCTTCTCTAAAGCTAACAAGGAGTAAGGGAGCACCCTACCAGACCTCTTGTATTACCTGAATAATCCTGCCAGTCTTGCTTATGGACCTTCCTGTGCCATCAGTCTTCCTGCATCCACTCAGAATTAAATTAGATACACAAAAACATCCATGAAATGAAGGCTGCTTGTCCTAGTGGGAGAGACCCACCCAAAACTAATGAGATGCAGAGCCTCGAGTGAGCTATAAACTACATGTGCAGCAAAATCAAACACACCCACAGTGCTCCCACTGGGTGTTCTCTGTTCATGCTCTATCCACCAGATATGGCTGACAGAGTGTTTCCTCTCCACTGTTATTTCATTCAGCAAATTGAAAACATGGGGCACCTCCACCTAGTCCCTGACCCATGAAACCACAGGGGAGTAAAGGAGAACGTCAGAATAAAAGCAGTGGTGTGTGTAAAATGAGGGCTCCAGCTCGCTAGCAGCTTTACACTTATCAAGTGAGATAACTCACATCCCAAAGCATTTTCTTCCCTTTACTAGTTTTTACAGAGGAAGCAGAAGTTGCTGAGGAACTAAAGCATTCCTGACAGTGGAATTCTGAGTCTTGAGGAACTATTTGCAAAAACTACAAAAGATCATAGCTTGGTGTTTCACACCTGGCCTTGACAAACACATGGGCCTCCTGTATTGCCCGTCCAAGAAAAATGGGTACATTTACTACTTTTAACAAGAAAAAGAGAGAGAGAAACTGTGAGTTTTGCACATACAGATTGACTAAACTATGTTTTTGATGGATTTGGTCTGACTAGAAAGCTTATTCTTTTTAAAGGAAAGACTCTACTCACTGTGGTCTTTACTTAGGTACCCATTCTTTCCCAAAGTCTACAAGGTACATTCACAGTCATTGTACAGCAACATAATTTATCTGCCTTGGGTAGAGCTCTGACATATTTCTCAACATGGAGGGCTGGAGCACCTCTGCTATGAAGACAGACTGAGACAGAAGCTTCTCAGGTTGGAGGTGAAAAGGCTCCAGGAAAACCTCAGACCCCTCTTCAGTGCCTAAAGGGGGCTACAAGAGGGCTGGGGAGGGACTTTTGACAGGGCCATGGAAGTATAGGACACAGGGGAATGGCTTTAAGCTGAAGGAGGGTAGGATTAAATTGGATATCAGGAAGAAATTCTTTACTGCGAGAGTGGTGAGGCCCTGGCACAGGTTACCCAAAGAAGATGTGGAAATGTTCATCCCTGGAAGTGTTCAGGGTCAGGGTGGATGGGAGTTGGAGGAACCTGGTCTAGTGGAAGGTGTCCCTCCCCACAGCAGGGGGGGCTGCAACTAGATGGCCTCAAAGGTCTTTTCCAGCCAGACTGTTCTATGATTCTACAGCTTTCTGTTTTGATTTACAGACTTTTGTAACAGTCTCCTTTCATAACTATTAGCAAGCATGACTTTCACCTGAGTCCATCATTTACAGCTTAAAATGTGGATTTTATAAAGCTGAAAGGTTCTTATATGGTTTTATGGACAATTTGCTTACTTATTTACCTAATACCTGTTATGCTGAGTGTCTAATCTTCTGTGGGATATTTTTTTTCCCTATTGCAGCTGTCATATACAGTATAGGTGGATCTGCTAATGAAACCTGTTATTAATACTGTCCAGCACTTCCTGTTATAAGACTCCTTTTGTGCTGTTTGTAATTATCTGCAATTTTCAAATTTCAACTGAGTAGGCCAGAAGGACTCACTAAGGCATTATTAAGCTGTTACAAGCTTCAGGTTGGTGGAGACTGTTTATTTTAACCCAGTACACTCAAATGAGCAAGAGTCATTACTATGGCTGAGCCTGAGCTGAACTGACATGTCAGGGAGTTTGGTGGCTTTGGGAGGAGCTCGTAGGCTCCCTGTTATCCTGCAATGTCCCCAGTGAGACCAGAGAGAGCAAGGAGAAGGTACCTACGTGTTCTATCACCCTGGTTGTGCAGTCTGGATCCCTAGTGCTCAGATACTCAGCTTTCCTGGAGGCACCTGCATGCCAAAACCTAAAATAGATGTCTCAGTCTTCAGTGAACTGAATCCTACCCTCTCAAAAGTAGATGAAAAGAATCCCACCTAAACTCTCCAAATGTTGAAAAATCAAAAGATTCTTAGGAAAAAAAGATAATATTTTCCCAAAGTATTTCCAGTGATATTTAGCAAGGAGAAGCGTGGAAATGCCCAGGAGGAAACCAATCATTCTGTCATTAACAGGTAATAAATAATGGTGGAGAGGACCACCCACTGAACAATGAAGATTAAGCACAATTTTGAGTAGCTGTTCAGGGAGTTTGACCCAGCCAATCTTAAATCTGAATAAGGGAAAAAGACTTTTTGAGTAGGATACATGTGCAAAGTAGGGTGTGGAAACTGAGAGGAGTTTAATGTGAATACATGTAGGTGAGAAAATCTCCACTGGTACCACTCCAGGGTAACCAGAAGTGGTGCACAGAGTGAGATGAGGATGACTAAGCTGTGGTCTCAAGAGCATGCTGATATAGGTTATACAAATCCAGAGCCAGATTGAAATTGTTCTTTAATTGAATTTTTAGGTGGAGTCATAAGTGAGATCAGAATTTTTAATTCCTGAAGCCTGAACTACCTCTACCTGCAATGCAATTATCAAGGGATTTTAAAGATTCACCAGTCATAGCAGAATTAGCCTCACGTGAAAGGTTGAGAGAGGGTTGCTTTTTTTAAGGTAGGTTCAGTACATTTAACCTATCTCCTGCTGAGATACACTAATTTTTCTGAGAAGAGTGTAAATGCCAAGCTGAAGTATTCAGTCATGCAGTTTTGGTTATTATAATCACTTTGCTCAAGTTTTTATTTTTAGGCTTCCCCAAAGAATAAATAATGTTCCCCCATGCAAATTATGCAAGTTTTGCTTGAATGAGTAGTGGGTACAAAGTGAGACTTCTACTGATGTGTTATTATAGGAACAATCAATCTGATTTTTTAATGTCTCTTGAATAGCTCCTTCAGATGTCTTCCATTACAAAAACTGAGGAAAAGCAGTTTAGATGTCACTGCATTAAAATCATTCATTCTTGTCCATAGTGGTTTTACTAGACCAGATTTTGTTGCTTTGGACAAATCTGAACATAAGATCAAGTGAGAGATCATGGCCATTTCTTATTGTTGTATATACATTGGCAATCAAGTGTATCACAAAATTGAGATTAATTTGTGCACAAACTAAATTCCATGTGGTATTCAACTACACTGTTCTTACAGCAACTGCAAAAGCTTTGACCAAACTATGGGGGTCCCTTTGCCTCAGGCAAAGAAGAAGCACGTAACAGAAGATCTCTTTGTCTGAAGACTTCAAAACTAATGAGAAAAGTTCACAAAAAGTGGAAGAAAACAGTCTGATATCCAGTGGGAAAAGTGAGATGCAGAGAAAACAAAATGTTAGAACTGGACCCAGCACCTAGCTGCCAATGCCCATGGTTTGGCTGCCCAGAAGCTGCAGTTTGCTGGAAGAGTGTTCATTACCATGGCTACTTTGGGATATAGTCTGCATACTCCTAAGGAGTGAAAACCAATCCATTTCCATGTCCATATGGTTTGGCTTCAATGCCTATTTCTAAATCTGTATTAGGTTTCTTCTGCATTCTTTAGTTTCTGTTAATTCCTTTTTTGGTTTTCCAATTTTGTGATACTTTTGACTAAACATTAAGTTATCCACTGCTATTATTTCTTTTATTTTTCTTCTTACTTGGGGTTTTAATTAACAAGGTGACATAGGTATAGAAAAGCTTTTACTGTTCTTGAATTTTTGCAAACATTTTTCTTCACTAAAGAGTGGGCTTGAGGACATTGCGTTACATTTTTGAAACCCCTCTGAACATGTGGATACAAAACCTTATGTTTAAATTCACTTCATTTCCAAATACCATTAATAAAAGAGCTTGGGGTGAGGTTTATGTGAGTGGTCAGTTTCACAGACCAGTTTGTGTATCTCAGTCTGAGATCTACCTGATTGCACCAGTGTCAGGGTTTAACCTCAACTGGCAACTTATGACTAAAAATTGAGAAAACCCATGCCTAAAAACTGAAAAAATCCATGCCTAAAAACTAAGAAAACTCATGGGCTGACATAAAGACAGTTCAACGGGTAAAACAAGAGCCATGCACGCAAGTGAAGCAAAACAAGGAATTCATTCCCCACGCCCCATGGGCAGGCAGGTGTTCAGCAGTCCCCAGGAAAACACGGCTCCATCAAATGTAAAAGAGATTTGGGATGACAAACATCATCACTCAAAATGTTTCCCCTCTTATTTCTTTTTCTCCGAGATTTATATGTCAACCATGACTTCATATGGTCTAGAATATCCCTTGGGTCAGTTAGGGTCGGCTGTCCCAGCTGTGACCCTCCTTGTGCACCCCAGAATTCCTACTAGTGGGGTGGGGTGAGGACCAGAAAAGACCTTGACTCTGTGTAAGCCCTGCCCAGCAATAAGGAAAATATCCCTGTATTATCAACACTATTTCCAGCACAAATCTTAAACACCCCATTATCAGCTACTGTGAAGAAAATTTACTCTATCCCAGCCAAACCAGTACAGTGCTGCAAATATATTTTTGATGTCCAGAAAACTTGATTTGATCAATTTGTTGTATCAGAGAGAGCAAGTCAAATATGTTACCTCAAAATATGATTGAACTCCAAATAAGGTCGGTACCCCAAAAGAAAATAATGTTTTAGGAGGAAAAAAAAGAGCATCTGAGTGGAATTGCTTTAAGTAGAACCTGCAAAAATGAAAACAAAATATAGGAAGAGATTGAGTCCCCAAAAATACTTTCTTTCCCAACTCCTAGATGTGTTTGATAGGCAAAGGGACTGTATTCAGTGTGTTTAATGCGTGGAAGGGATGCTGATGTCTGACTAGTGTGTGAGGCTCTGTACTAGTGGACAAGTGCTTGGTTTCTGAACCGAGCTCAGCATGGGCCTCAACACGCACACAAGATCCTGATGCAGTCTATTAACAAGGCTACTTGTGCAGGAGACACACGCCTGTTTCTTAAAACTTCTGATTCACAAGAGGAAAAAAGGCGTCAGCAGCAGTCATAAATCCATCATTTTTGTAGCCAGCATTGTCCCTAGCTTCCCTGGCATTGTGGCATAGGGATGAGAAACAGAAAAATACTGCAAGATGACATTTATTTTTTATTACTGTTATTATCATGCACTCCCTTCAGCAGAGGGGTGCTGGCTACAGGGTCTGTGGAGCCATGAGAAGCTCTCAGAGCAAGCCTGCCCAGTTCCCCTGGTTATGTCTCCCATGGTGGCCTCCCTGCCAGGCAGGTCACCAGTTACAGGGCATTGTCACCACTGACACTAAACCCACAAGGAGTCCATGTGGTTGTTCAACTCACGTGGTTCTGAAATGGGAGCTCACACTCTGTATCATTGCAATTTGCCATCCTGCTGGAAATGCATGTGAATGAAGGGGTGTGAGACCTCAATATTTACAGGGGAGTGAGACATCAATATCTTGGGGTTTGTGGACTCCATGTGGAATGCAGTGACAAAGGGTATGAAATAAAAAGTATGGGCTCTCATTCCCTATTCCTTCAAGCAAGTTCTCATCTGCCCTAGCAAAGATACTTAGCTTTAGGTTCATTCATAACTGAGCATTAAAAAAGTCAGTCTTGGTTTTGATCATGCCACAGACTCCAAGTTTGAACACATACAAGTCACAGACAGGATTGTGCCAACCTATCTTACTCCTTCAACATTCAGCATCTACAGCTGAGCTGCTCACCCCAGAGTCCCTTGGTAGGCTGGGGAATAGCAGCTTCCTCCAGGAGGAATTAATCTTAATTCATTTTATTCTTAGCCAGCTCCCTGAAGGCTGAATCACTTGCCTGCTGCTGTCACCTACTTCTCTCTAGTGACTAAACAGCTGGGGTAAGCACCTCCACCTTCTTTTGGCAACTCCAGTCACAACCTACTGGTGTCTCTGTTCTCATTTCTCACATGTACAAGGGCTGTTCGATTCATAAAAAAATACATGCAAGGAGATTCTGGGTTCACTACCTTCTATACAGACACCATATTTTAGATGTCTAAATAAGGTCAGTACAGATAATTAGTTATATCTTTGTAAAAAGGTGACAGAAATTAGTCTAGCCTTAATTACAAAGAATATTGAGAATTACTATTATTGTTATCACTATTAAAATGTATGTTTTCTGCTAGCCCTGAAGTCAAAGTGATGATAAGCAATAGTCTTTATCAAGACTGTCAATGCCCTTTCCAAACAGGTAGGTCCTGCCAGCAGTAAACACCGATTTTCAAGCTTTGGAGCTGCCATTTCCAACTCCGGTATTTATTACTACCACTATTTCTATTATCCTGAATTACCACACAGATAGAAAAGGGAGGAGGGATGAATTGTTTCTGAAAGCCTGTCTCTTATGTCCAGGCAAGATATTGATGAGTAATCCCAGACAGGAAATTTTGTGGAATTCAAAGGAAGGATGAAAGTCAATCTCTTCCCTGCTGCTATTTGAACTTGCATTTTCTGCAAGTTTGGATATTTCTAAAGACACATTCAGAGCACTAACACATTACTTGCAGCTGCCACCTAATTGATTAAAGACTGCGTTTAATTAAAAACTCTCACAAGAACAGAACGATGGAAGGATGAGTTAAAATTACATTTCAGCCCACCTGAAATAGTGAAGCTCAAAATATACATGCTGAATCACACCACTGATTGGGAATGTATTTTCAAGGGCACATCCAGAACCTTCCTGGAAAGATCCAATGGAACATAATCGCACATCTGTCAACATTGCCTATGGATCCATACCCATGGGCTGCACATGCATTTGGGGATTTTGGCAGGGAGGGGGTTGAGAGGGTAGAGTTAAAAAAGCTCATGGAAAGGCCTGTTTTATTCAGTTCACAGACATGGCAACATGGTTGTATCTAACTGAGTGAAATGTCCACATTTAAAGGCCACACGGCTGGGTGTCCTTTAAAATTTGTCTAACTTCGCATCTTCAGAAACATTCGAGTTCTTTGTGGAGCTTTTTTTTTTTATCTTTGGAGGTTTTTTGGCATCAAGCCTTTTCACTGCAGCTGGCCATTTCCCTCATCTCTGGACAGACAGTGCTGTCACTAGATCAATTACCAGCATTCATTTCGTCTCGTGCTCTGACCCAATGGACTCCTTGTTCTCCTTCTGTTGACAGCCTGAGAAGGCTCCAGCCAAACTGGCCGCTAGTGACTGACCCCTCCACAGACAACTTCATTAGGGTAATTGCAAGGCTGGAAGCAGCCGAGACTGGGGCCCAATTACAACTCTCCTTGTCCAATTCAACCAGGGCTTAAATTACCTGGATGGGTCAAGGATGGTAGTGTGCTCAGGTGAACAAAAGCTTTCCCTCTATTCTTGTGCCTTTCACAGACAGACATTCTTAATTATGCTTGTCATTGGGACATAATAAGGCTGATTTCTTTAAACAGCATCTTTCCTCAGCAGGGAAACTGATGCATGGTCTGACTGAGCACCAACACCCAGCAGCCCAGGGACTCAGAGCCATGTGGACGTAGAAGCAGCTTTTGGGGTTTTCCTCCTCGGGTGGTCATGGAACAGAGAGAAGTCAGTGCCTAGTGTGCTTTATGCGCTCTTACACAAGCCAGCAGTTAATGACAGAGGTGATCAAAACATGGAAAAGGGTTTTTTTATTGTTTTCCCATAAAAATAGTCAGGTTCTGAGCCCATTAGTTTAATTTTGTTTGAAGGAGATGGTCATTCAAAGTGTTGACATGAGCTGTAACACTGAATTATGGACAAAAAATGAGACCAAAACTTGGCCCTACATACTTTAATTGTCTTAATGAGGGACTTGGTTTCCCAAAGTTAGGAGCGAGCACAATCATACCTGGGAAATGTAATATTCTCAGCACTTTTGAAAAGGACTCATGTGTTTAAATATTTAAATACATATTTATTAATCTACATCTTAAGTTCTCACACTTAGAAATCTTGGGAAATTACTGAACTGCGTATGGATGTATTTCTGTGTTATTATACTTACCCTTCTATGAAAAATTCAAATTTTCAGTACTTAATGTGACAACAAATGGCAGGTTTGTACACATAGTATAAGTACACACGCTTGTTCTACTTTTTATGCAATGTTGAGAAATGATTTGTTTCATTCCTTCATATTTTACAGGCCAGGTTAAATAAGTTGCAAAAAGAAAATCATGGAAATGTGAAACAAAGTATAATTTTTAGAGAGCATAGTATATGTACCCTTCTGCAGAATTAAGAGAAGTTGTACTTTTAGTTCTTACATTTCATTTGGATATTTTAATCAATATTATATAAGATCTATAATAAAAACTGATTATAAAATATTAATTGATAATTTACTAACAGAAAATACTTTTTTTGTGTCATGCAAGGTCAAACATCAAGAAAACAAGTACAAAATAATAATTAAACAAAAGCTGTTTACAACTTCTAATAAAATCATGCAAAAAATATGAAAATCAAAATCATGAGTACTATCAATTTTTACAAATACCTTTCCCGATTTTATAAATTCATTTATCAATGAAAAAATTGCCCAAAATTTTGCCAACCTTTTTTTTCCGTGCCCCAAAAAATCTGTCCTTGTCTGGTCACATGATTTCCAATATCACATTTGACATTACTTGAAAATTATTAGCAAGGAAAGTTATTGCAAAGGGTTAATTTTGATAACGTCTAATTTTCACCATGTCATTTCTTTACAAAATCAGATTAAGAAGCTTCAGTTATCTGCTAGACATGAAGAACAGACTAGTAACAAAATTTCAGGAGCTCCCTACTGAATGGGAATTGGGATAGGATAGACTGGACTAGGTTAGGCTAGGATGAGACAGGATAGAATAGGACGGGATGGAACAGGACAGGACAGGACAGAACCCAACAGTCCTAACGTGGATTTGGGGTGGTTGATGTAACTAAAACCACCATCTGTGGACAGCAACATTTATAAGTAAATCTGCAAGTCTCAATGTGTGATTCTGTGCTGATACTACTTTTATCAGGCCTAAATAGTGCAGACATAAATCTGTGGGATATTGTTTCACCTTGCAACCTCCTCTGGATAAAATGAGTGATTATTGAGGAGGAAAAGTCACACATTTGCTGTCCTGGAGCAGACCTGTGTTAGTAACCCTTTCTTCACATTGAAATCATTTTGTCTGTGAAGAGCCTGTCCAAAACAGTAGTAAAAGAGCAATATTTTAGCACATATAAAGAAGTCAAAACATCATTTCCCAAGGAAAAACCCTAGCAGTCTCAAGGAGGCAGCGTGAACCAGTGAGTTTCATCCCATTTCTGGCAATCTGATTCTGTGCTAGGTTGCATCACCAAGTGTTGGGATCACTTCCAGTTTAGTCACAGCATTCCCCTACCTTCTGTTTGATCAGACCTGGCCCTTAGTGTTAATAAGCACTATTTTCCATGACACTGTGTGTTTTGCCTTGTGGAAACAAGTTATGAAACCATTTTGCATCACTAATCCAAATAATAACCTCTTTTTAAAACTGTTAGGTTCAAATGTATCTGCTTTTAAAAAGATACTTTGAAAGGAAAGGATTCCTCTTAATCTAAGATATGGCTTCAAATTAGGTGAAACAATTTACAGTTGCTATCAGGAGATGCATATTTCATCAATTTTGATGGACATAATAAGGTGAAATTAATCCAACACAGTGGAATCGAAGCAATAAATATAATAAACCAGGCATATATTGCTGGAAGCAAGGTGTTAGCTCTTATTTCCTTCCTGAGATCAAGAATTCACATTCTTGGAGTCGTGCTATGTCCCTGGCAGTGTCAGCACCGAGTTGCAACGACGACAGCTGGAGGCTGTTTAGACAAAGTGTCAGTTCCACAGGTGGGGGGGTAGGGAGGGAAGGGATTATTTCTGGAAAAACTATTACAAACCACTTCTATTCAAGATTAAGAAAACATAGCCTCATAAGAAGCCACAGGATATTAATATATTAATGATAATGTCTTTTCACTTCACCCGAGGACTTAAATACACTTTATAAACACTATTTAAATGTCATCACTGATTTGGTGAAGGCATTAAGAACCACAGCAGACATTTCCTGATTCTCCCTGGAGACTCTCTAGTTTTCTCCGCCTTCCCATGATACCCAACACACACAGTGAGCAACATGAGCCCTTTACACAGATGGAAAAAGCTCAGGGAGTAGGAAGGAAACCCCTCCATGAATGCACACATATGCCAAAGTGGTGAGACGGAGCACACAGATTTTGTTTATTTCTGAGACAAAGAGAGTGAGATTTTGATTGTCCTTTTCTCACCGTTAATTTTCAAAAATTATATTGGCTTTTTTCCTGTACAACCCTGGTGTGTGATCCAGACCTTCAAAGTCTTTTTCATGAACAGATGATGTTCTCGATTGCACAACCCCGACACTTGAGATGCAGGGCAAACAGTCTGGAACTGCCACTTTGCACAACTTGTAAAAGAGTAATGGTTTTTAATCTATACGTCACTGCTGTGGAGCAAAATGAAATTTATCATATAATTTATATAGTATAAAATATTGATTAGGGGGATAAAAGTTAGAAAATATCCATCTGAGAAGGGTTTACAAATTAAGACGTGCTAAAAATCTAAGAATTTGTTCCAAAACAAGCAGACATTATCATAGAATCACAGAATGGCTTGGTTGGAAGAGACCTTAAAGATTATCTAGTTCCAACCCCTGTGCCATGGGCAGGGGCACCTTCTACTGTCCCAGGTTGCTCCAAACCCCATCCAACCTGGCCTTGAACACTTCCAGGTATGGGGAAGCCACAGCTTCTCAGGGCAACCTGTGCCAGGGCCTCACCACTCTCACAATAAAGAGCTTCTTTCTAATATCTTATCCATACCTATTCTGTTTCAGTTTAAAGCCATTCTACTATGATCCTGTACATGAGTCTGTAATATTGCAGGTACACGGCCTCACCTCTCTCTGGTTTTGGGGGAAAAGAAAAAAAAAAAGAAAAAAGAAAAAAAGGTGGTTTTGAAATTATAACTCCCAATTCAGTTCATGCTTTTGCCAATAATGGGATACTCGTGCCTTTGATGCATCTCTCAGGGCAGCATGGAGCCACCTTATGCACAGATGGGAATTACAGTATCTGGGCCAGATCGAGAGCAAATTTTGCCATGTTAGAGTGTGTGTTTCAATTTGTGCTGGCAGAACTGAGATCGGAATCAGTCATGTGAGCATGGAAGTGAACACAACTCTGCTTCCCATTTAAAACAGCTTTCTCAAGTGGGATTAAGGGATTAGGTTTTGTGGTTGTCTTCCAGAAGCAATGTCACGGGGTGGTTTTACTACGGAAGACCTGGTGTTTCGCCAGTGCAAAATAAAGTCTGCTGGCAACATGAATGCAGAATCATTGAGACAGAGGCTCAGTTCAGCTGCAACAGCCTGGCCTCAAAGTTACACGAGCTCTGACTCTCCTGTAGTGTAGATTAAAATTAGCTGGTGAGTTTCTGAAATTCCCCTCTCTCCCTACTGTCCCTCTTCCAAGATTGCTGCTCCTCAGCAGTGGAGTCTGAAGCAGAGTATGAGCAACTGCAGCTTGCATGTCAGCACTGAAATGCACAATTTCAGTGTATTTTATTATACCAGGCTGATTGACAATATTTTTATGGTCTCCATTGGGCCTCATAGTGTACTAATTCAGGAGCTGGTTCACAAACTATTTAGACGTCTTGCTGGTAAATCCATAAAATGGGGGAGGGTGGGGGGTATGAAAACAATACTGACCTCAGATATACAGTTTCAAGCAGCTGCCACGTGTGGGTGAGAGCCATACCTCCGATATTTCCATGGAGCCTGACCTCAGTGCAAGTGAGAATACCAAAGAGAGCAGAGGTGTTTGAGCATCCTTCCATTTACCAGACTGACTTCTCCAAATGCTGGAAGCAGCAAGAGTTTATTTAGCATTAGCTGGAGTTTCTGGGGATATTTTTAACATACAAACTCCATCCACCTTTACCAGGAAATTTCCTATTGCGTGGACAGCAATATGATTAAATTTGGTCTAACATGAGATCCCCCAGCCTGGAAAAGTCCTTCTGTCTCTTTTCACGTCATCACTTGTTGATGGGGCAATTGCGCTTTCCTATTTTGATTTGGAGAATTGCAGGCTAAAAATCATCAAAATTATAGTAGCAAGCTGATAAAGTCTCATCTTTATCTGAAGATATTCATGCCCTCCAAGGAGCACTTCTTCCTTGAAAACTGCTTCAAAAGCCTTAAAATAATGTCAGAGGTTTGGTCATCAGGGCTACCTCCACCAAGATTAAGGTTAATCACAAATGATAACAGCCTTACTCAGCTTTGTTCCCAGGTCCACACAAACCAATTTTCTCAGTTTGCCAAAAAATCGACAGTATTCTCTTGGAAAGAGAGAAGTAACCTGTGAACCTTTCCCTGGAACTCCAAAACCCAGGAAACTTCACATTACTGTCTGGAACTCTGGTTCTCTC
Organism: Dryoscopus gambensis; assembly: GCA_013389985.1. Lineage (NCBI taxonomy): Eukaryota > Metazoa > Chordata > Aves > Passeriformes > Malaconotidae > Dryoscopus > Dryoscopus gambensis. The sequence goes on along the minus strand of WEIT01013399.1, from coordinate 262,410 downwards.
CAAAAAAGCCCAGGAATCCAGAAGCCCAGATGTGAAGCCAAATGTCAGATAGCAAACAGAGCTGGCTGCAATGTGGAGATCTCTCTGTTCCCCTCTTGTGTCTAAACCCCCTTCAAAACTCTTTACTGTTCACATTCATGTCAAATCTGGTGACTACAGCTCTTTGAGTCGTGGTAATCAGCCAGTTCTGTTTCTTGGAAGTCCTGGAGACATCCTAGCACAATATTCAGGACTCAGTGCTCCTGCAAGGTGAGGTGGTCAATGGCATTTCTGTGCTGCTGCTTCACATGCCATAGGAAGAGGCACTCTCACAGTGCCTCTCTCCCTCTACAGCCCTCATCTTACCCTTGTGAGTGGCATTTGCAAGCCTGTGCCACTGAAATTGGGAATCAGTGAGGTGTTCCCACCTCATTCCCAGGGTTTACCAGTCACTCATTTGCATCCTCAGATTGCATCTCCTCTCCTGCCCTAGAGCTTTGCATGTTGAGACAGCCAGTGGCCACCCCAGCTGCACATGCCCAGAGGCTTGCAAGGACACCAGAATGCTAACCCACACTTGGAAGACAACTGGGATCCCAAACTGAGCCCTGTTGGAAGGCAGACTGCTAATTGCACATCTCTCCTCTCTTTCATGGCCTGGCAGTCTTGATGATCACATTCAAAGCTCAAGAGATCTGGGTTAAATGCAGTGGGTGATTTTTCACAGATATCTTTCTGAGCGTGCTGTTATATTCATGCCTCTTCATAGGTCTCATTGCAGCAAAGAAGTGTTTAAATAGCTTGTATAGACATAGAATCATTTAGGTTGGAAAAGACCTCTAAGACCATCAAGTCCATCTGTTGTCCCAGGACTGCCAAGGCCACCAGTAAACCACGTCCTCAAGTGCCACATCTTTATGCCTTTTAAATACCTCCAGGGATGGTGACTCAGCCACTTCCCTTGTCAGCCTGTTCTAGTGCACACTGGACAGGAAAACTGGAGAGCTGTTGCTTGAAGATGATTTGTATTATGCTTTGAAAATTTAAAAAAAATACACAACAAACACAAAACCTGGTTGAATGTGAATGCTGAGAAAGTGATGTGACACTACAGCTACCTGGCTTCATTTTCAAGAAAGAAAGGATGACAGTACAACAAAAAGCTTCCAAGAGTCTTTTGAGGAAAAAAATAATACAGCATAAGTGATATTAAATACATATAAATCAGAGTTATAATTACTGCCTGGAAATCTGTCAGATAAATTTTATAGTGAAGCTTTATGAGACTTCCCCTTCAGGCAGTGGTGAGACTGCGATACTCTTTTTATAAGCATTGGGCTGCTCCATGGTTTTGCCTGTGACAGTCATATGGGGTTGATATAATTCTCACTGTCTCCTAATTAGCACCGTTCCGTTATCCAACACACTGCACAGATCAGTTTCGTTTGTAGTAGCATGTAGTATGTGACAGTTACTAGTAATTTAAAATTATGATAAGTCACCAACAACATCTTCTTTGCCGTGTTATCACCCCCACACTGGTGGAATAGAGGGAGAAGAAAAACAAAAACCCTCCACGTAAAACCACCATGCAAAGGAAGGTTTTACAACCACGGCAACCCCCCCAAGATTTAGCCTTTTTAAGGACCACCCAATCAATTAATCCACTGGGTGCTGCTCAGTAAATCTTTTTAATAACACAACATGATTAAGTTATTCCCTGATTTTTCATCTCCAAAGATTTACGAAAAGTTACTCAGAGACACCTGTGTGGAAAAAAACATAACCTAATCCATCATGGTTTGATGTTTGCCCACAGGCAATTCTCTTCAGCTGAGCTAATGGCACTGTGTCAGGTGAGAGCCCTATCTTCACACCACAGAACTATTTTGCCTTTGGGAACATGAGGATTTTTTTAAAAAAAAGATTATTCGTAGTTGTTACCTTTGTAGCAATGTATTTATGCAACAGGTGATACTCTGGAGATGAGAAGTGATTCCAGTGGAAAACCACATTATGTTTAAGGAATGTCTCTCTGTTCTTGCAGTGGTATTCTCTTCCAGATGGACAATTTTTAGTGTTTGCAGACAGGACCTTTCTCCCAATGACCTACAAAGATGCTGTCAGCTCTCAAAAATTAAACTTCAGAATATTTCATAATAAGTCAAAGAATTATGCAGAAACTGTGATCACAGATTCGTCTTGAATGTGAAGTGCATGTCCACCATTTTCAGGATGCTGAGGAGAAAGAGAAAGCCACTGGAGAAATATCCTGGACTCTTCTCTAGATGTTTCTCCTAATTCTCCTCCACAGCACTTTATCATTGGACTTTAATGGCATAGTCACTTTTTCCCATCTGTATTGGTTATGTGTTAAACCACGTCAATACAAGCTACATCACTTGCAAGAGCCAAGCCCTGTGTCTTCCTATAATTCCCAAAGGTTCAGACAAATTTTCCCAGAATCCTAGAGTAGACCAAGCAGCTGTGGAGCACTTCTCCCTTTGCATTTTTTTCCCCCCTGCCTCAGTAGTTTTGGCCATTACTAAAGACCTAAAACTCTTAATTGACTTGGACTTTACTACAGCTGCAAGTCTTTAGCCTTTCATTCAGGTAACAGCTGATTCCTCCTTTTTCCACCAAAATATTTAATTGTTAAAGTTGTTTTGTAGGTTTTTTCCCGGTTTATTCTTTCATTTCAGCTGTGTTACTCAACCTTTGTCAAGCACTGGATTAAGGAAAAAAGGTGAGGCAGGAAAAAAGCATATATGTAGAAGAAAAGCCTCAGCATCAAATCTGGCCTACATGTGTTCAGGAACAAAACCAAGTCATGCCAAATTCCAGGGGACGGATGGATGGTGTCAGGCTGCCATGGCCTTCACAAGGAGCAGAGACCAATGCAAAGGTCCAGCTGCATATGGGTGAGAAACCATTGTGTTTCTTTGCTTATTGGACCAAATATACAGCAAAACAGCACCCAAATAAATGCTGGAAATCCAGCAGCACTCAAATGCAGGATTGAAACCAGCTAATGGCAAAGCTACAACTGGAAGAAAAAAAAAAAAAAAAAAACAACAACAAAAAGTGCTGTCTGCAACTGTGGTTACAGTTTAATTGCAAGCATCTACATGCATGCATTTTCACACCTGGATTGTTTCCCCACCCTTTCTGGAGACCAGCCCTAAACTTCTCACTGACGCACACGCAAGAAGAAAACAAGTTGCTTTGCAGTCTGTCCTAACAGAGAGAGTCTTTAGGCAAAGCACTGGGATCTGGCAAGTCTACAAGAAGCAAACACACAAGCAGGGATTAGCCACACTGGGTTTGGCTTCCACAACTTGCTCTCTTTTATTGAAAGAAATGGCTAAATCATTAAAACTGGTGAAGTAGGAGCGGAAAAAAATATGGGTCTCTTTGGATCTAACACTAAGTGAGAACCAGATCGTTATACAAAGAATGAAGAGAGATTGTTTGATGGTTTTGGTTGTTTAATCAAAACTTAAATTGCTGGTTTTTCCTTTTACTTTCTTTTTTTTTTCCTTTTTTTTTTTCTTGCTGTATAAGTTCTGGAATTTTATGCTGGGTTTATTAGAGGATTTTTGCCCTAGTCCTATCCTGTAGTTCTACACATCTTGACTAAAGAGCAAGTATGAGAGCTGTGCTTCATTAAACCCCAGAGAAAACGATGTTACCGTGAGACCTATCTCCAAAATTGGCAGATAAGAAACCAAATTTGCCATTTTATACCCAGCAGACACCTCTGTGAATATGTAGCCTGTCATTCAGGAGACTGTAGAACACCAGCCCTCGATTTCCTACTTGCATCCAAAGGACTGAATGCTCCAAAAGTGAAGAGTATTTCACCTCTCAGTCATCTATAACTTTCTCTCTATTTCCTGTCACCAACTGCACAAGTGCCACTACCAGTTCCCATTGAATGTCTACATCGGCTCTAATCTGTGATATCAGTGAGACCAGTCCTTGAGACTGCAAATCTCCAAGAAAGAGATAGAAATTTTTGGGAACGACCTATAAAGGCAAGTTAGAGTGATAAGGGCAACACTGCAGCATACCCAGTCCTGAAGCCACTGGTGGTTTTGGGGCCAGACCTGTGACCCCTTGAAAGCACCTGTGGTTTAGAGGGAAGTCTCTAAACTCACTTTTCTGCACAAGAAATGCAGATGGAGATGATGTTATTGCTTTTCTATGTCACCCCTGCAACTGCCTAGAAAAGAGTTATAGAGAAAATTAACCAAACTGGAAGAGGAGTGGTTTTGGTATGTAGGATTTTCTTAGAATACAGCACTGCCTGCCCAGTGTGGCAGCACCCTGTACAAGCTCTTTTCAGATCTTGAACATCTGCTCCTCTGCCTGAAAAAAGCCACAGGGAGGGAGGGGGGTAAAGAGTGGGAAGGGAAGGGAAAAAAAAATACTGTAAACTCAAAATATTTTGAGAGCAGCTACCCTATTCTCTTAGGAACCAAATGTCAGTGGGCTGAATAGGTCTCCTAATGGGTATGAGCACATGCCAGTGATCACAGACAATCACACTAAATTTCCCTTAGCAATATCCAACAGACCAAACTGTGATCAGTGATAACTGAGCCCTTAGGGACTCACTTGTAGCCCATTCAAAAATGCATATGCCCTCAAGGGAAGATTTGCCTTGTTTTCCTGAGGAAATTAAATAGACTCTTTATAGAATTAGCAAAAATCAGCAGGGGTTCAGATTTCCCATAGTCTTTCACGACTTGTGGTTTAATAGCAGACTTTAAGTTAATGTATATCAGATACATGCAGTTTTATTTTCCTTTCACTTACACTGAAAAAAAATACATAGATTTTAATGAACTATTCATGATTTTCACTTTAAGGGAGGGAACAATAAGGGTCACAGTACCCAAAAATCTTTCTGAAGAAGAATTTTAAAAATTGTATATTTCTTGTCTGTGATTGACATATAGATCACAGCACCGGGAATATGGTGCTTGACATTTTCAAAGCATTCACAAGAAGCATTAGATCAGAATCAGGGGTAATTATTGAAAAATTTTGAGATTTTAGCCAAAAAGGTGTTTTGTCTGCTTTCTGGCAATTTTTAAATATTCTAAGATAGGAGAAGACCTCTTTTTCCTAAAAAAATTAAATCGAAATACATAGAGAGGCATTATTTTTAAATTGTGCAAAAAAATTAAAGTCTTCTGACACTGAGAATTTAATTTGCTACTGCTAAACATTTTTTGGGAGAAATACCTCCACTGACTCAGGATTTCCATTTCCAGAGTCCAGATATAGCCTGGGAAAACTCTCCAGGAAGATTTGTTGTGCCTCTTGCACTTTGGACACCCCTGGATTGATGCCTCCTGTTCTAAATACCGTGAGTTTGCTATTTGAAGCCCTACTAGTGAGAACCAAAACCCTTCAGTTCAGTTGTTTAGTGTCACCTAAAGAAGAAGAAGCCACGATTTCGCAGAACACCAGCCTTTGACAGCTCCTTGTTCAGTGGATGTGAAATCAGAAATCAACAGCAGTCACAGGAAGGAGTCTCAAAGATTTTCTGTTGTTTTAAACTGGCAAAGGTCAGATTTAGAACAGATATTAGGAAGAAATTCTACCCTGTGAGGATGGTGAGGCCCTGGCACAGGTTGCCCAGAGAAGCTGTGGATGCTTCATCCCTGGGAGTGTTCAAGGCCAGGTTGGACAGGGCTTGGAGCACCCTGGTGTAGTGGAAGGTGTCCCTGCCCATGGCAGGAGGCTGGAACGGGATGATCTTTAAGATCTCTTCCAACCCAAACCATTCTGTGATTCAAACAATCACTCTATTTTGTAAGGCATAAATGATGTACATAGATTAAAAGAGCAAGACATTAGATGGACTTTTTTGCCTCAGTTTCCCCAAATATTCTCATGCAAAACCAGTTGTTGTCCAAGGAAAACATCCAACTCCATCCTGCTCTCTCAAGTCTCTTCCCGTGGAGCCCTTAGAGATTTGGTACACTTTGCAATGGACAGATAAGAAATGCTCCTCTTCTTTCCAACACTTCACTAACCAGTTCATATTCCTGGACAGACGGTTTTGGGGGCTTTCTGAAAATAAGACCTTTTTTCTCTAAAAACTTCTGGAATTAGCACCCAAGAAATCTTGTCACTTAAGGGACTTTTGGTCTTACTGCTCAAACAAGGGTTCACCTGTGCCTCAAGCTCACCCCACTCGGGAGGGTGCCACCTTTCAAACATATGCAGAGAACATCCCAGATTTTTACTAGTGATAATTTTCCTGCCAGCACTTTTCCTGCTTTCCACATCACTGGGAGGATAATTTGCCCTTTTCCTTTCAGTCCCTCTCTCAGGAATACACCGCACTGTGGAGCAAATCACGTTCACCTGTACTATAAAGGAGACGGGATGTAGCTAATAAAGAACAAGGCAATTCAAACTTTTTTCCTGAGCCCTCAGGAGGAATACCCAGGTGTGCTGAGGAAGATATGCTTGGAAAAAAAGAAAAGAGCCATTCTGCAGTCAATCTAAAAGCACTAGGCCGCCTTTCATGAATTGATTTACCCACTGGGTGACATATTGGCAATTTTCTGTTACCTACCCAGTGATATGACTAAGTAGATGAAGCTTAAAGGCAGGTCAGATAAAAAGACTTTAATCTAACAAAGGCAGCCTGAATTTCACATGTCAAGGAAGATGATTTAACAGGGAATAGCAGCCTAAACGCGATACTGAATCAAGGTGGAGAATCCATATTTAATGTTGCACTGCAGAAATGTTTACTCAAAAACAGAATGACAAAAAAGGGCTCGATTCATCTGCCCTATAAAAGGTCCCAATTCAGCAAAATACCTCACCGAGATCTTTTTGTTAAACATGTGCTTCAATCTGGACCTGCATGAGAAGGAATGCCTTTGAATCCATCTCTTTACAACCAGTGCAAAAAGAGTAAAAATCAGTCATGACAAGTTTTATAAGACACAGGCTGAGTGCTCCTGGAATTTGATGAATACACTCGACCAGTTAGACTTGGCAGAAATGTTGTTCGGAGAATTAATTAAAACTGTTTCCTCTGAGGAAGGAAAAGTATTTTGGGAAAAGCAGTAATATCATATGCAAGTGACATGAGACTTGTTCAAGTGTTTTCAGCCCCAAGGGGTAAAATGCCTAAAGGAGTGGTTGGTCCTTGAATAATTTATTTATCTTGCAGATACGCTTCACCGTTTTTCCTACCAGGGTTAGTTGAATTTCCTGAACAGCAGCCCAAAATGTAACCTCAAGTTACTAAACAGCACCAGGGGAAGAGGAAGGTTGTATTCTGCTCCTCAAAGTGCTTTATTTGTCCTTGCCATTTTGATGATTTCTCCCTTATCTAGTAGAAAATGTCCCTGCCACAGCAGGGAGGTTGGAGCTGGATGATTTTTACAGTCCCTTCCAAACCAAATCATTCCGTGATTCTGTGATTCTCCTTTAAAATTAAAAGTGAGCAGCTGCTGTGTGCTTAGTCCTCGCATGCCAAGGAAACAGGTACTGTCTGCAGCCCCTCAAATGTACAAGGAGGGCTCAGCATCTTGCAGCAGGTACAGGATGAAGTCACTGGTGAGGACTGACTCAGGATGAGCTGCATGGCTATAGGATGGCTTGTTGCTGGACAGCCACAAAAATATTTTTTGTCGTTTTTTCTAGGAAGCCTTGAGTTTGCTCCAGGCAGAGACTCAGTTGAGGACTAAAAAGCTGTATAGCCTTTACTTCTCACCTCCTGCTACTCATTTTCTTACTCTACAGATCTGTTTAGCCAAGAACCATCTCCCACCCCTTACTGGCAATAACCTCAGCTCAAGGCAACCTTCAGATCGTCCCCCAATTAATAACCTTCTCAATTTGAAGCATCCAACCTGAAGAGACAGCAGTCTTGAGGTCAAGTGCTCTGACCTGAAAACCTGTGAGCTCCCACATTGCCGCCGGAGGCCCACTGGAGGCTGCTCATTGCCCCAAGACCAAAAAAAAAAAAGGCTAAAAAAACCCCCTAACACCAAATAGAGATTCTGCAGAAGACCCTTGATTAATTATCCTCATTACTCAATATTTTAACCCACCTTGTCAGCCCTTCCCACTCTGCCTTGCAGGAGGAATACCATTTCCAAAATGCCTGGAGCTAATGGCAGTGGGGAAACCACACACAGACCAAAGTGCTGACAAGGGCAGAAACTGATTCTCCATTCAGCGCCTCCAACTTCAGAAATATTCACATGCTCTGGCCAACCTCCACGACTTGGGTTAAAACCAGATCCTGTGCATTTAGCTCCTGATTAAGTATTTCCTCTGCTCTTTACCCTGATGGACTGGTAAGATTTGTGATTACCACCTGAACAGAGAGGATTTGTTCTTAGCTTTGCCCCCCGTGCTACTGCACAACTGGCTTCCAGTGTGATCCACTCATTTATATAAATTCTGCTGTGAGACTCTGAGCCACAGCTGGGATTTAGCTTGAAACAACTCTCTGGGCTCTGAGGCATCTCGGATGGAGCTCATGTTTAAAATCATGGAATCATAGAACAATTAAGCTTGGAAAAGTCCTCTCAGATCTTTGAGTCCAACCAGTGACCTAACACTGGATTGTGAATAAGATAGATATTGTGATATGTAGGAGTAATGGGGGTTTGTGAAGGGGAACTGTTCCTTTTTTTTAGGTCTAGATAGCCAAATTCCAAATGTCACTTTGGTACTGAGATGCAGCAACATGTGGTATTGAAGCTGACATCCCCACCTGGCTCCTCACGATAATGTGCTTGAGCTGTAATCCTGGGTGGTTTTGGTCACTCCCATCATTGATTAGCAATTCCCAGTGGTTTCCAGCCTCTTTTTCCCTTCTTCAAAACTTTGCACTGTGAAAATCAGCCTGAGTTTACCTTCCAACATGATGCAGTGCTGGGGCAGTGGCTTCATGAGGAGGTGAATGATCCCTGCAACAGGTCTGGGAACATCCAAAAACCCATGGGATGTAAGAACTAATATACCTCCTCTAAGGTAAGCCATGGAGACTCATCCTCAAGAGTTTCATGGATAAAATGAATTTTTATTCATTGTCTACCTTTACACTTCATATAGATATATTTTATATATATATATATACACACCACATATATTTTATATATATTTATTCATATATACAGTCTTAAACCATTGAGCAAGCATTACAGGATGTGGAGTGATGGACTGAAGAGGGTCTTTCTGCCTTATCCTTTGTCTACAGACAGATTTTAGCCACTGATTTTTGAATGACAGCACTACTTTTAAGGATAAAAATACAAAAGGGAAAAAAAAAACCTCTTACAGTTTTAATTGCCACCAAGTTTGCCCTAAACCAGAGGAAATTGAGGCTTTTGGAGCTATTCTAATGACATTAAACTTAAATTCCAACTCACTGAAGAATTTGATACAGCTGGTTGATTGCTGACTGTTCTTGCTAAGCTTCTTAGCCAATAAAACAATCAAAATCTTATGCTGAAACAAGCATGAGCAAACTTATCTCTTCCCCATATCCTGGGATGGGATGGATTCACATCCTTACATGTAAATGTACCTTAATAGATAAAAGACCGAATCTTTTTAAATCAAATTTTTGTGGGAAATCTTATTTTTCTGTTGCACTTCTGTTTTTGTGACTACCTCCATATAAAAATAAAAACTCACAAAACCCTGAAGGCCTTAGATGTTTTAGTGTTGTCCAAAACAAAATAATAAATGTGAAGTTGAATTAAATGAAAGATGAAACAAATTAGTATAAAATTATAAAGTAAAAAATGAAATTGAATAGAAATGAAATTAATAAAATAAAATGAAATAACAATAAAATAAAATAAAAAATAAAATTAAACTAAATTTAATTTAATTTAATAATAAATTGTTGGGTAAGTAGGAAGTGGGAGGGAGAGGAAGAGATTTGGCTTTGCAGCAAAGCTGCTTGCCTGAAGATGTAAGAACATTTTCCCAGTGAGCTCAGCATTCAAAGCCAGGCAGCCAGAACACGCTTCACAAGAGAGAACCTCCTGTGAACTCCTCACCTTTGTAAGGTAAGTCACTGTTCACAAGGAAATACCCCACCACACCATTCCCTTTGATGTTTTCACTCTGCAGAAGGGAAGGGTGGTCTTTTTAAAGAATTCACAATAGAGAGAGAAGGGGAAGAGGAAGCCCTTTGAAGAGAGCAGAGAGCCTCCTCTCACTTTGCTGCAGACTACAAGACACCCCTTTTCCTTTGTGCCTTGCACAAAAGAGGGTTTGCGAGCCCACTTCCCCCTCAACCAGACACATTTTCTGCGAGTACCATACCAAGGGGAGGTGGCTTTCCAACACACAGAACACAGAGAGGGGAAGGAACTGTATGGCTTCACACGTCAACCATAAAACAAACCTCTTGAAAAACTTCTGTGTAAAGTTGTAAGACCTGGTGGGTCTTCCTGCATCTTCAGGATGAGCTGCAAGAGCATGCACGCCGCTCCTCAGGCAAAGGTCTCAAGAAATCCTGTGTCTTTCCTAAGTTCTTTCTTGTGTCAGGATGGAGTTAATACTTCAGTCTGGGTAATGTCATGAAGGCTGAAGCTCAGCTGGACCTAAAATCACTTAAAGGCATAAAAGCAATCCCATGAGAATGAGAATAAAGGAAAGACCAGGGAACCATATACGTCAGTCTCATCTCAGGCCCTGGAACGGTCTGGGAGCACATCCTCTTGGTCTCCACTTCCAATCTACTGAAAGACAAGAAGCAATTACAAAGAGTCTACAAGGATTTTTCTGGGGCAAATCATTGTTAACCAACCTGATTGGCTTCTGTAATTAATTGACTGGCTGTAAGGACAAGGGAAGAGCAGCAGGTACTACATATCTTTAATATATAAGGATTTTTTCACCTATAGCATTATCATTAGGAAGCTGGAGAAGGAATAAACTACAGAAAAGTGGAAAATCAGCCTGATACTGAGTACAAATGGTTGTCAAACGCAGTTCAATGTCCATTTAGCAGCTGGTAAAAGAGCATATTACAAGTAGCTGATAACCTGAACAGTAGATCTTCAAGCCAGGCAGGTTTTTAAAGACTTGAAGACTGGAGCAGCAGAGATCTCATGAAGTATAGCAAATACTGTATAATTTCTGCACCTGGGGTAGAAGAACCCTGTGAACCAGTAGAGGCAGGGGACAGGCTAAATAACAACTCAGCTTCAAAGAGGACACCAAACAGAATGTGAGACAACAGTGAATATAATAAACTTTTTGCTGGGTTGCATTAGGAGGAGTGTGACCAGCAGGTTACAGCCCAGCAAGGCTGTGAAATCTCCATCCTTGGGGATTTTCAAGACTCATCTAGATAAAGCCACAGTTGGCCCTCTTTGGTGTTGGAAAGGGGCCATCTGCAGGATGGAGGTTGGACTGGTGACCTCCAGAAATCCCTTCCAAACAGCTCTTCCATGGTTCCTGAATGGACACCACAAAGATCCTCTAACAATGAGGAATTTGGGTCACTTTGTGTTGCAAGGCACGAAAACTCAGCAAACTCTACACAAACTAACTTGCTTAAACCCTTTGCAAATTCTCCCTTAGACACTTCTGGGTTTTGCCACAGTCAAGATCTTTTCTTGTATTTGCTAATCAGTCCAAATGTTGACATTTGAAAGCACATTCAACTGACTAGACATGGCTTTTGTGGCTGGAGCCTTGGCCAAGGGAGTGGGAGATGAGCCTGCCAACAGCCTTTTGTGCATGGCAAGCCTCATGCTCACAGAGATGCTCTGGGTGTCTAGACAGCACCTCTGTTGTACTTGCAGCACCCATGGTAGCTTGTCTCAGCACGAGGAAGGGAAAGGGGGTGGGGGAAAGAAAGTTTACGCAGACGAAAGTGCTTCCAAGTCAACACTGATTAATTCTGAAAGCAGGCAGGTACTCGTGGGCGATTTGCTGCAGAGAGCCTGATGAATGGTGTGTGCCTTTACATGCAAGGGGAGCAAGAAACGTCCCAGACATCCTCTCAGACCATTCCCTTGTTCTATGAGACAATGGGCAATGCATCCATTAGGCACCAAATGCTCTATATTTTACACATTCGTCATGCTGAAAATTCACCTCTGGTTCCCATGAGTTGCATTTTATACGTGTGGCCAGAAGCATATGCAGCTTAACGTCCAGCAGCCAGAAAGTACCTGCTCCAGAGAAACAGGAGAGTCAGCAGGAGATACCCTCAGCTCCCACCTGTCATCCAAAGCAGACTGGGCTTATAGACTTCCAGAAATGATGGAAGGGAGAAGTTTTGACCAAGCATTAAGGCCGAAGTGGAGGAAAGATAATGTGATTGTAGCTCTCTTGATTAATGGACATCAGGCCAAGTAGGAGCTGTCTGCTTTATAACGGCCTTCTAAAAATATGTCTAGAGCAAGAGATGTGGTTTTTCTTCTTTTGTTTTTCACTTTTTTTTTATACTGCAACACATATCAGGCTACATCAATCTTTGTTCTAGAGTAAATATACAGATAGGAGTCACCTCAGCTGTGATACTGCTCACTATGAAATAAAGATTGGAAGCAGATGACAAACCTGATTCTCTCTTCTTTGCTGGATATCTATGGCATTTTACTTCAGAAATCAGAAAATAATTAAACAACGGTATTTAGACTTAGAAAATATTCTTCCTTTCTTGTTTTCTTGGGTTTTTTTCATCTTTAGCTGGGATTTCTTTTTAATTTTTCATTGACAATTAAAAAGAAAAACTAAATAAGAAAGCAGCTTTTGGTTCCAAACATTTGACCTTCAGGAACGTAGCTATGTCCCCTTTCATCAACACCAAAAAAATGAAAGAAGGAAAAAAATCCTTTCCTACTGGTATTACAGTATTTCACTCATAAAGTCATTGAAAAGGTTGTCTTCAGAGAATATAATACCAAGTTATGAGATATTTTTGGCACAAGGACAAGGTAAGATATTGCCAGACAAAGAAAACACTTACTTATAATTCAGTTAATGGCTGGCAAAGTTATACCCTTCTGCTACTAATTAATTTTCCATATTTCAAGCCAAACAAATGCAAAGAATGTATAATGACTTGGGACAGCAGCCTGCAAAGTGTTAAATCATTGTTAACTTAACTGCTCCTCTCACCCTGGCTGCTGCATTTGTCATCAGCCGCAGAGTCTGGGTTTGGATCCGGGTAGAAGGAAGGAGAAGAATTGCCAGAGATGGAAGCTACAAGACTCAGCTCTGGTTTTTGGGCCACGTGTGTGTTTGTTGGAGCACAGCGGGGACCCAGGCAGCTCCAAAGGGACCAGAGCGTGCCAGCGAGGGGGTGATGTGGTTCACACGAGCCACCTGCACGTGCTGTCACACTGCACACACGCTTAGAAGGGAGATGACTGTGCTGGAAGGAAACCACTGGCAGCAGGGAAAGGTTTGGTGCTCTTTACTTGGCCTCCCCAGAGCAGCAGGAGGAACAAGGCGAGAGGTTTAAGCTCTTTGGGCCACGACGTGTTTCCCGGTGTTTTCCTCACTCAGGCGGGAGGGAGTTCAGCACTAAATGGAGGGTTAATGAACCAATAAAACTTAATTTTCTGGTAGTTTAGTCCAGATTCTGATATTACCCGTAAGTCAAGAGTCATTCCATTGTGGAAAATTACTGGAGATCCAGTTCATCGACACTTTGCATCAATCCTGGTATTCCAGGGCTGGCACAGACTGCATGCAATACCAAATAACAAGGGGAAGTATGGCTGAGGATGGTTGACTTGCCTTATGTCAACCCCAAAATATTTCCCATGAGGTTTTAGGTGAAATTAGAACTAAAAATTATCTCACTCTAAAGCAAAGAAAGTATTTCTGGTCCTTTTCAAGGTTTTTCCGAAAAATCACAGTGGCACAAACTTCAAAACAGATATTTTGCAACCAATTTTTGTTTTCAATTACCTTTTTTTCACGTCTGGATTTGTGGGAGGTTAATTTTGTTGCCTATTTTTTTGGTGTCTGTTGATGTGCATCTCTGCTTTCTGCAAGATAAATGGTTGCTTTCAGTACACAAAAGCTTTTGCCTTCGGAAATAAAAAATGTGGGTTGCAGAATTTAGTCAGAAATGCCTTCACCTGTGTGTGCTTAATAATATATAGAGCAAATTTTTCCCCCTCATGCCCAAGAAGTAATTTTACATTTCCCACAGAGGGATTAACCCTTTTTTAATTAAACAATTAACGCACATTAATGGCCATGAATTGTTATAAGCCCTAGTATTTCGTATAGCAAAATCCTTCTCTGTAAACCAGGTTTTGGTATTTTAATGCTGAATTTCTTTTTCATTCAGAATAAACTCCCTATATTTACTTTATCCTGACAAAACAATTGATCCTGATTTTTAGACAGCTACATGGGCAGACATGGAAGCTCAGGGAAGAATTGAGTAATGCTGTTCTGGCCTCCATCTGTCTCCTTTTCCATCAAGCAGAAAACATCACAACTTTAAAACATGAATCGCTTAAATATTTTCAGGTTTCTCATTCCCTGGTGGCCACTGTGCTGACGTGCTCCAGAGGAGATGGTTCCCATCAGGCCACAGCACCTTGCAAGTCTAATTCCCGGCAGGAATCTACTCATTAGAGGTTAATTGTGCCCTGCTTGAAGTTTGTCACACCTGAATCAAAACTGAACCATCTCAGCAAAATGTTTGAATTACTATGAATCAGCTTTTTCATCTGGGAAAATAAACAAACATTCCACTGTGGAGTTTTCAGCCAACTTTAGTGAAAACCAGTCTTAAAATAGATTGTTGTGTCTTTCTACCTGGAAAATTTGGCAGATTTCAGTGGAATATGTGACAGATATTAGGTTTTATTTCCAAAAGCAGTTGGTAATCTTGGTCTAGATAAAAACTTGGACTTGATGAAAACATTACAAAAACTGGCTGAAAACAGGAAAAGGACTAGGAAATAAAAAGCAGAACAAAATTTCTGAAAACCAAGAGTTAGTTGTTAAGAGAGATATTTTTTCTGCATGCAACCTTGACTCTACTCTCTCCAAATGAAAAGCCAATAACAATAACAATAACAGAAGTTTAGTTCTGATCTTTTATCTGACGACTGGTTCACATGAATAAAGAGCCCATGATCCTTAGACCCACAGAATCTTTCAAGTAGTTATTTTTGGATATTCAAATGCACATATCCTGAAGGGACTTGATTTCCTGAGAAGTTGCTCAGCATTTAAGTAAATTCAATGCCTTTGAGATGTTGAAGGCTCTGCTTTATCCTTTCCCCTCTGAACTGCAGCTTTCAAGACTCAGAGAAACATTGAAATCAGATGGAGTAAGATGGTGGGTAACTAGACATGGCTGAAAAGTTGGAAAGGATACCTAAAGCTGAATCAAACTTGCTAAATCCCTTTCTTTCCAAGTTCAAACTCTGACAGGCTGAATCACATGTGAAGAGTGTTAACCCTCACTGAGGCAGTGCCTGATTTGTGGGTTTGCATAGTCAAGGCAAGAGACCTCAATCCTGTTTGGCACAGTAGTGCTTTACTTTCTGAGTGGTGGACCAGAAGTTCAGCCTGATGAAGGGTGCAAGATTTCATCCTGTAAAACATCTGTTTGGCTGTGACTGCCAGCATCTCTGCATTTATTAAACAAAATCCTTCAACAAGTCAGTGTATTACAGTCCTGGACACTCACCATTCCTGCAAAGGAATGTCAGAAATGCTGTTGGGAGCAAATTGGCACTTGTAACAATACAGGTATTCACTGAGGTATCACACAACAGCAGAGCCCTGGCACGGAGATGAGCATTCCTGCCGATGCAAACCAATCCAGGCCATGCTGCTTTAAAAACTCTGCCTCATTCCACATCTCTTACCAAGATTTATGACAATTAGCTGCCGAATCCATAATTAGCAAGTGGTAACAGATCAGCAGATATATCCAGTTCTGGTGACACCTCTGACAGATCGGTGTCTACTCCCCAAATCCCTGCGAGGCTTCATGTTTTCCCTGTGACCACTCTCAAGCAGGGTTTTGGCAAGGCTGTCTCAGTAGGGAGGAGAGGGAGGGCTGGGGAAGAACAAGTTCTCACAAGCATGACAGGACCCATGCATAAAGATTTGACTCTGCAATTGAAAACATGTTCTGTCCTCCTATGCGTCACTGAGGGGAGTGTGTAAGTAAGAGTTGCTCTGCAAAGTGCCTTGAATTCAAACAAACCAGGAGATTTGTGTTTCTGCACACTGAGTTTTGTGTGCTCAGATAAAGGGAGGCTTTTTTCCCTTCTCTAAGAAACATTCCAGGAACCTTTCTAGGGAGTAGAGAGGAGGAGGTGGGAGGAGGAGGAGCTGTAGTTGTATTTGTTAAGACACTTTGTTAAAGACACTCTGTAGTGAACACAAGGGTCAATGTGAGAACAGGGAGCCCCATCCCGCCTATCCAAAATCAAATAATTTGTAAATCCTTTACTGCTGCTCTAAAGAGGATCCAAGTCACTTCTGCATCAGCTTCACCTGCCAGCTTTTGAGATACGTCACCTCCGCAAGTGTGTTCCAGGAGTCTAATATTTTGCAAACACTCGGTGATATCTTCACCCTTTCTAGCCAAAGTCTCCCAGATTCCTGATCCATTTTTTCTCCCAGCCTCAACCTTTAATTATAGGTTTCTATACGCCTTGCACCTCAATGCACCCCTTATTAGTAGATGTCAACTGAGTACCTGTTTCTCATTTGCAACCATAACTTCAACTAAGCACTTTCATTTTCAAGCCCTGCTGGGTATAACATTTAAGACCATCAAAGCACTGTATTTGTGAAGTGCACTGCTGGGGAAAAAAATAAGATGTGAAGGTCGGGGTTAAATTAGGTCTTGTGTACAAGGTGACTCGGGAGCGCATGGCTGAGGCTGTATCACCTGGATTTCAGCATAGCTGGCTGTCATGCCTGACTGACAGGAACCACGTTCAGATCATCTTCTGTGAATTTGTAACACAAACAGCACAGCTGCGTATTGCATTGATTGTATTGGAAGCCTGATTTGCCTGTAATTGCTCCAACTCAATATGCCATTCTCTTCCAGATGACAGGATGAATGACGTGCAACCTGAATTCAGCCCAGTGTCGCTGCGTTTGATGACACTTTTTTGTTTTCTTTTGTTTCATTTTTCATTTAAAAACATACTTATTGCAGGATGACAGCTCTGTTCTACGAAAGGCAGCTGTACTTCTGAAATCTTTTGCAGTGGTAAAGTGGTGCTTTGAGCCTGTACCCAGAAAAAATGCATCCACTGCTGTAAGAGAGCCTGAGAAAGCAATATAAAATTTGTTGATTTTTAGTTGAAGGAGGTATAATTTACATNTTTTTTTTTTTTTTTAGAATTAATAGAGATAAAATTATCTTTCCAATAGTGGTCACAGTTTTGCCACATGTCTGGCTGTCTTGGGAGAGCTTGGTGGAGAATCCTAAATGACTTTTAGGTTAGCTCTTACCAGAATTGTCCCTGCACATTTTGTCTATGTAAATAAATAAGTAGGACAGACAGAAAAATACCAGAAAAAAGGAGAAGGAGGAGAAGGAGGAGGAGGAGGAGGAGAAGGAGAAGAAGAAGGAGGAGGAGGAGGAGGAGGAGGAAACATCTTAAACACAAAGAAAAAAAGAAAGAAAAAAATAAAAGTCCTACCCTTTCATCAAGTGGAAAACAATTTTTTTCTATTTGTTTTTGTTTCATTCTCTTCTCTCTGGTGCTGGTGCTGTTGTAAGCCACAAAAAGTCTAGATAAGCTTTCATTATGTCTGTACCTCGCATCTCAGGTGCAACGGAGCCAGGGCTGATTCTTAGGCCCAATACCAAATGGCACAGGACAGCCCTCTTCCCCCTCTCTTTAGAAAACTGTTCTTTAGAATTACAGTCTAAAACCAAGTCAGGCTGTTGGGTGACCATTGGCAAGCAGTGCTTGATCTAAATGGGTGACCATTATTTGTTTAGAAGCAAAAAGGTAGACCACGTCCTCACCAAAAAATCCTTCACACACTTTTTGATCTCTACCTTGCGCTTCAAGGATGCTCTGAAAATACACACTAAGCACTGTCTTTTTTCAGTGCCAGTCTGAGTCTAGATGAAGATCTGCAGAGCTATTCAGGGGCATTTGTTTTAAAAGTGAGCTGGTCTCTTCCTCTCAGTCGTTTTGGACTCCTTGTCCCATTGCCCCTATGAACAATTTGAAATTTCTACATCACCATCACCACAGTTTCTGGACAAAAAAGGACAAAATATTTGCCTAAGTATCTTTTCAGATATGGGCTAAAGAGCTCAGCTTGAGCTGTTCCATTTGAAAACCTTGGCCTTGCTTCGCGTTAGAGAATAATCTAGAAAAAGGAAACTTGTAGAAGCATTTCATGGCTCTTTATAAAAAACAAGGAAAAAAATTCAAAATTTTGTAGCAGGAATTCTCTATATTAAAACTAAGACAGCACAGAATTCAGGAATAAGCTGACCAGGAGACATCTTCAGAATCTGTAACTGCAAGGTGTTATAAGCTCTGCATTACCTAGTGATGGAGCTTTCCTCATCTATCTTCTTGCTGCTTTGCTTTAATACATATTTATTACCTTATCATAGCCAAACCTGAACAAAATAACCCCCCCAAAGTAAGATTCTTCTTTTTGTAAAGAATTTTATTTTACAGAAACAACCACTGGTTTGTTAAAAGAGTTGTTTGCAAGATGACTAGATTAGATTAATTAGTTAATGTTTGTAAAGTACTTTGAAGATTAAGAACACTATATAAGTGTTAAGTATTATTGTTATTATAATAGATAGAGGAGGTAGATAGCTAGATAGGTAAAGAGATACAGCAGTCAGATAACAATAATTATAATACTTAGCATTTCTATAGGGCTTTACATCTTTTGAGTGTTTTACAAACATTAACTAATTAATAGAGTTAAGCAGACAGATAGTAGATAAAATAGTAGGTAGATT
Organism: Dryoscopus gambensis; assembly: GCA_013389985.1. Taxonomy (NCBI): domain Eukaryota; kingdom Metazoa; phylum Chordata; class Aves; order Passeriformes; family Malaconotidae; genus Dryoscopus; species Dryoscopus gambensis. The sequence goes on along the minus strand of WEIT01013399.1, from coordinate 243,458 downwards.
GATAGATAGGAACAAATTTTGCCTTTGGATACATGAATAGTATATTCAATAAAAGTTGCATCCCACTGATGAGGGCAAAATTTGGTCCATAGACAAATTTAAAGGAAAATTAGCTAGCATGTTGCAAGGGCTGGGTTGGGATTTTTTTCCCCTACAGAGGAATTATCTTCCCAGTGAGTAGATTCACTGTGGGAACTGAAAGTTCCCCTGGAATGTTGAAATGAATGTATCAAACATGTCAAACTTTACAGCAACATATTATGGAATCAAAGCACATCGTTAAGATTAGTCACATCAGTGTCAGTGACTCAGCTTTGCAACATCTGAAATGATGCATCGTGCCTTTGGGAAGCCAGATGAAACAGCATTATCAGTGTGCTCGGGTTCATCCTGATTCTTCACGTTTTTATGAAAAAGTATGGTCTACTGACTGAGGAAACTATAGGGATTAAAGCCAGATGTGAGCATATTCTAGTTTCATTAAATAAATCTGATATTAATTAAAACAAAGAATAAGAATTAGATAAAGATGCAAAGAATGGGCATGACACTTGTTTCCTTTTAGTTTGTATCTTCTTCAACACGGCTATGTTTCTGCAGCAACTTATTCCTAAAGCTGTACAGAGATGGGTTAAAATAAGTGCTGCTTTTTGCAATGAGATTCCTGTCCTGGGTGCCTTTGAGATCCGGCTGTCAATAAGGTCCAGGTATTCTGGTACCTCTGCAGTGTATAAAGAAGGAGAGGAAGAGATACTTCAGCTGGGTGTGAACAGGCTCACTCTGGAGTGTGATTGTATCGGTGTCATTCTGCTCTTGAGCTTTTCTGGGGGTTTCTAACATGACTCCAGCACCTGACAGAAGCATCAGTGCTGCCTCTACATCTGGGGCAGTACCCCCAGTGCTGCTCTTTGCTCCCAGACTGGGACTCAGCACTGCTCGGAATTGCATCCTATGAACAGAGCTCGTATTTTCCTTTTAAAAAGCTCTTCTGCCACTGGGTATATGCAGAACCATCTCAAGTCTCCAGGGCAATCAGAACCACAGACCACAAATAAATCTTGATGAAATCATAAAATACAGAAGATGGAGCCACCTTCTGAACTCTTGGCAGCTGTGATGTAGCTACCTACATCTGAATTAGACACTCTAGGCTTCCTTGACAGTCAGCAGAGCAACAAGAGCTTGAAAGATAAATTTCATCTGCTTTATATTTATGTCTCCATTAGGATGAGATGAAACTGCCTCTTAGAAATCTTGTTTCTCTCCATTGATTGACAGTAAAGCCCAGATTAGCTCAGATGAGGCCAACTCTACTGTAGATAATTCAAGTGAGATGAGACAAAGCCCCTTGTGGTGGGCTGTTCTTGGCTGGCTGGCTTGGTGCCCACCAAGCTGCTCTATCACTCTCTCTTCTCAACAGGACCGGGAGAGAAAATATGATTAAAAGCTCATGGGTCAAGATAAGGACAAGGACATCCCTTACAGTCATGGTCAAAAAGAGCTCGACTTAGGGAAATTATTTTAACTTATTGTCAAATAATCAGAGATGGAAAATGAGAAATATGAACATATCTAAAAACACCTTCCTCCTGTCTCCCTCAAAGTGGCACAGGTGGATGTCAAATGGGGGTTGTGATCTGTTCACAGTTCTTCGTCCTTGCTGTTACTTCCTCCTCACACTCTTCCCCTGCTTTTGAGAGGGGTGTCTCCTATGAGCTTCTGTCCTTTACGAACTTCTCCAGTGTGGGTCCTTCTCATGAACTGCAGTTCTTCACAAACTGTTCTGTCATGTTCCTTAAGGTTTCACATGTACCGCCAGGAAACCTGCTCTGCATGGACTCTTCTCTATGGCCTGCAGTTCCTTCCAGGAGTCTGCTCCAGCATGGCTTCTCCACAGGCTGCAGCTTCCTTCAAGGCACGTCCACCTACACAGGGTCCTCCTCAAGCTGCAGTAGGATCTCTGCTCCACTGAGAACTCGCATGGGCTCTAAGGGAACAGCTGCCTCACCATAGTCTTCTCCACAGACTGCAGGAGACTGGAGCACATCCTCTCCCTCGTTTTCCATTGACCTTGGTGTCTGCAGGGTTGTGTGTCTCATATTTTTTCCTTTTTTTTTTCTCCCATCTGCTGTGTAGCATTTTTTTCCGTTTCTTAAATATGTTATTGCTACCAATGTCCAGTGGCAGGTCTGTCCTGGAGCCAGTCCAAACTATCTCTGTCCAACACGGATGCAACTTCTGGTGTCCTCCTGGAAGTCACCCCTGCAGCCCCTCTTCCGCCAAAACCTTGACATGGAAATCCAATAAACCCATTCTAAAAATTCCTCTTCCTTCTCCATCTGCAAGGTCTACCTAGTGGTATTTCCCAAGCTCTCCTCCATCTCACTAGGATTGATGAAGAGGAGGTTTAGCTGGAAATTGGTGGGATTGTCATTGACCAAAAAGGCAAGTGGTGAGTCCCCATACAATAAATTAGCAACAACACAAGTTTCTCTTCAGCAGCACAGTCTGTCAGTGGTGGGAAAGCCACTGCTGTGAAGCATGTGTAGAAGGCAATCAGCCATCCCTCTGACTCAACCGAAAAAGGCAACAACCAAATTTGGTGCAGAACAAACATTGTACAAAATAAATACACCATTCATCAACACAGGCATCCTTTAATCACCTAAAAAAGGCATAAAAAACTAAGCAGGCAAGCAAGAGCAAGAAATAGTGGCAATGTCCTTTATTTAAACAGGAATGGACTGTACACACCTTGGTAATTAAAGCTCATAGTTTCTTCTCAAGGAACTTGAACCCAAGTCTCAAGTTATGGGTGAATATTCACAGTGCAAGGTTTCAAGACAGACCTGTCTAAAGTTCTCTTGTTGGAGCAGTTTTATTTGTATAATATATTTCACTATTTCCTGTGTCACAGGGAGAATGATTTCTAGTTTAGTGGTTAGCATTCACCTGGAAGGGGAAGTCCTCAGTTCCTGTGCCTGCTTCTGTGAATGTTTCTTGTGTTTCTCATTTAAGTATTCATTGATGTGAATAATGGAAGCCAGGCCCTCTGCTCCCAAATGAAAGACTATACCACGAAGATACATAGTCATTTGCATAGGTTTGACATCTTCCTGTTCCCATGAATATTTAATTAACCTATGCAAAGTGAAATGGTTTCAATATGAGGAACTGAGAATGCCCTGCCCTAGAATATTCTTTACCCTAGTGGTTAGGGCAGTCAGGGAAGTGGAGAGACAAGTTCAAATGCCCTTAAGCAGAAGAAGGATTGAACCTGGATCTTCCAGAGCTTGGTGGTATTCTCAGCACAATGTTATTGGTGAGAAAAAAAGTAGCATCTCTGCTTCCTTTTCTTGCCTGAGCTAATGAGATGCCCTGCCAAAATGCTTATCATACTGAAAGATCATCACAGAGTGTGACTGATACAATCTTTATTAGAAAACAAATTATTTCACCATGAACTTTGAAAGAAATGGAGGAAATGATGTGACAACAAAATGGCTTACCACAAGGGAGCATACTCACACCTGTGTTATTTGTGATCTACACACAACATCTACCAATCTTTAATGACAAAAAAAAATTAAAGTGGCCAGAATTCAACTCTCCAAGTCAAGGACCTGTCCCAAACAAAAGCTATGACAACATCAGCACTCGATCAGATCTCAGAATACCATATGACAAATTAATGAAATAACTCTATGGAGTTGAGGTACCAGGTCTCTTTCTTCTTTAAAGTTCCAGGCCCAATAAACAGAATAAAATTTCCAAAGAGATGTGACTCAGAATCCAGATTGCTTGGAACTGACATTGGACTACTCTCCTTTCCCCAGGGCACAGATAGAAAAGACAAAGTGTAAAGTTAACCTGTAATATAAATTACTGAAGAAACATGTGAATTCCAAACTGAAGGTCAGCTCCGCAATGCTGCAAACCATGGCACTTGCATCCTGTTATCCAGTAGATAAATATTTATGTCACACATAAAAAACACTGATATATCAGTACACATGAAGAGGTTAGATATCCTGTTGTATGAAAGTGATTTTTTTATGCATGCCTCAGGCCAGCTGAGGGAAGCAATCTGTATCTCCTAGCTGCGATCACCTGACTGGGGAATGGATGAAAAAAAAAAGAGGGGGGAGGGGAAAAAAGCAAAAAAGCAAATACCAATAAGAAGAAAAGAGAGGAGGAAAGAAGAAAAAAACTTTGAGGCATGATATTAAATGTCCAGAATCCCTGGACTGGTAAAATTCAATCAGTAATATGCCTGTTCCCAAGCCCAGTAAATTTTAGGTAGATCTGGCTGATAAATTTCTATATCCTGCTTGTTTCAATTACTATGAAAATTTTATTTTCATGATTTCCCTCACTCTGAAAGTGAAAAAGAAATGACAACCAAAACTTAATTTTGATTATTTTGTATGAGACTGTCATTTATTGACAAAAGCCTCTGTATAAATTCAATTCTCCATATTGACATCAGATCTGCTTGATGTCAGCCCCTGTCAGTGGTTCTCTCAGGTGGCTGCACCACACTCTCACAGCTCTGGAGATCTTTAGGTGAGAACACCTTCATGCCCAGTCAGCCCATAACACATATTAAATGCAGAGCTGCACAAAAAAAACCCAGCAGACAGGCCAATCTTTGTCAATCCCAGCAAAAACTTTACTGAGGTATTTTTGAGCCAACATTCTTGGAGAGCGAGCATGGACTTGCACAAATACGGATCTTGCCTGTTTAGGTTATGAGCTCTCTGGGGCAATGACTTTCTCTTCGGATGCAGGTATCCACTTCATAACACCAGTCCTGCTGTAATAACACTAATAATAATAGTAACAACGGCAATAATAATAATAGAAATAATAATAATTTCATCCAGGATGCTTCGTGGAAGAGCTGAAGGGCAGCAGGTGTGTTGGGGAAATAATATAATAAATCAAATCCTGCGCAGTGAGCATATGAGCATGTGATATCAAAGACGCTACCTATGAAATTAATTTGCCAGTGACACTGCCTTGCCTACCATCCCTGGGCGTTGTGAGAATTAATTAATGCTTGCAAATCGCCTTGAGAACTTCAGAGGAAAGGCGCGTTATGTATGCAAAGCCCTGCTGCCTTTCCCTGGTGCCGGCTGCACACCTGTGCCCATTGCGTCATGTGCCGCCTCTGTCTGGTCGCCGAGCGCTGGCGGTGCTCATGTGGCCTCAGCATGATTGATGGCTGGATTCGGGTGCCGGCACTGGGAGCTCTCCCCTGTCAGCGAGGAGCTTGCCTCCACATGCCTGCGCACCATCGGCCTCTTTCCTCCCGGCACGGTTGTCAGGTTTCCCAAAACAATGATTACCTTTCCCCAGAAACAAACCTGCATCCTGACACCTCTCCCAGCTAGAGTCTTGCTCCTTTGTAAGACTCTGTTCCGTACCTCCCAGGGCTTGTCTGAAACTTCATTCCTTCATGTTTGTAAAACATGCCAATGTGAAAGTGCAAGAACAGAGTGGTGCACGCTCTTTTTTTATGACCACTATTAGAAAATTATTGTAGCCATGCAAGATGTCCAAATTTCACCTCAGAGGTCATTACACCCCCTGAGGGAAGGACAGCAGCACTGGAGGCATTAGCAGGAACAGCAAAGCGAAGCTTCTCCACCTTCAAAGTGTCCATCCCTAATCTCAGAGAACCTGAACGTGCCTGCAGGCCATGGCAGCTGCTCTGAAGGGAGATGCAGGTACCTTATGTCTGCCAGCCCGGTGCTGAGGGGACTCTGAGTCACCAGATTCTTCTTACATTGAAAATAAGTCCCAATTGCAGGAAATAATTACTTACAGTGAAGTAAAAGGCTTATTTAAATGCTCTTTTCTTCTCTTTCTATATTCAATGCATTGTTTTAAAGCATTAACATCACTTGGTTTTGTGGGATATTTTTTTAAATGTACATGTTTAGGTTCAGTTTCCAGGTTATCCTTGACACTGCTATCACAGTACACCAGCCATTCTTATATTTGCCTCAAAAGAAGTGGAGAGGGGACTCTTGTTTCCAGTCGCTGCTCCCTCCTCATGGCTACAGAGCCATACCGTATCTCCACAGGTGCTGGAAAGCAGTACCCCTCTGTTGCTGAGTGATTTTAAGCAGCAAACATTGGCAGTCATCTGCCTTGCCCTGTTCCAGCTGCACTCAGTAAAGTGTGGAGGGGAGGGAAGAAGAAGCAGGAGAGCATGTTGGAAGGAGCTGAGGCTCCTTTCATCTTCTTTCAGTGCTTCAGAAAGAAGTGGTAGATAAGTAAACCTCCAGCCTTTCTTAGGACTATCGAGAGATGAAACAGAATACATTCCTGCTGAATCTGAAGTTCTCAGTCACAAATTCAGAATCAATTATGAGACATAATCTTGTCCTTAATCTCAAATTCTGTTCATGGAACACTGTCTATGAGATCAATATTAATAAAAGGATCACATGAAGAACTACCCTAGACTACAATTAAAAATTCTCTCAGTGCTTTGCACAGACTTTTCTTAGCCCACAGCAGAAGAGATTTATTTGGGAATCCTTTCTTTGACCAAAACCCTCATACATACACCATCTTCTCCTAAAAATCAGCTTATTTTTGATATTCAAAGATTTTACATGTTCACAATAGTGAGGGAACTTACCTGTGCTTGTGGTGATCACAGAATGTATAGGGTTGAGGGTTGAGGGAACCCCAGGGGATCATCTTGTCCAACCCCCCTGCCAGGCAACAGCTTGTAGCATTTTACAAGGTCTTCTCAGAGAACACAAATTTATTCTTTCTTTTTTTTCCTTCATGGTTGGCTTCAGTCAAATGCTTTCCATTTTTTGTTTATTCTATCTCTGCTGTAGATTTGTCTTTTATGAGTAGTCTGTTTAAAAATTTTGTTGCGTACAATGAGAAATAACATTATTTTCTTTTTCCAAGAATCAAACTTGTTCCTTCATATTGTCTCATTTTCCCCTTCCCCCCACCTCCAGAAAAGCTGGTGTTTGCAAAAACCCTCAATTTCCATTAAGCAGTGATTCTGGTGGATAATTAGAATTTAATTTCTCTGACCAGCATCCTTAGGGGCATTCAGACGTCTTCTGCTTCACCATTCCTGTCTCACACAAACAGGAGTAATAATCTTTTCCTGTTCTACCCAGATGTTGGAAAGCTGAGTCCTTAAAAGCGTGCTTAGCTCCTACAGTGGTTAGTCAGGGCCCTCAAGGGAGAACATCAGCACTCAGTGAAATCTCCCTTTGGCTTTCCCGTTCACCCTGCCTCCTCTTTTTCCATGCTTTGCATGCATGCTTGGGTTCTACCTCCTCTGAAGAGCTTCAGCTCAGCCCATTCCATACCCAGAGGCAACTAATAAAGGTCAATCTCAGATAAAATGAAAGGGGACAATGAGGCTGTTCTGGCCACTCCTAGTTTTCCCCACTGCTCCTCACGAGCTCTGCAGGTTCTTCTGGTTCCTCCACCAGGCCTGAATGTCAGGGGGAAGCTGTTCCCACCACCATCCCCAGCTGTTCTTCAACAGTCGTGTCCTTTGAAGATGCGCATAGTTATCATGTTATTTCAAAATACCAAAGGTCACATTACCTTCCCTTTCCCCTTCCTCCCCCCTGGAAAATAAGGGCAAGAGCCATTACTGAGTAAAGAAGGAGCGGGTTTGCGGAGCTGCCGTGAGGGACTGGGGGACTCCACCAGACTGGCCCTGTTGAAGTCAGAACTCCCTTTTTCCCACCTCACCCTGCAAATTAAAATTTCAGAGGTTCTAGAGCAAAGTATTTTCCCTACATCTGTGTTGGCCCTTTTGTCACAGAAAATCTGTTTAGATGTTCAAACATTCAGGAGGCAACATAAAGCTCAACTTTTCCTGCATCTTTTACCCGAAATTCCGTGCTGGAGTGATAGAACTGATTTTCAGCAGTCATATTAAACCTCAGGAGGCATTGCAAATCACATATGTGAGGTTTTGGGAAGTAAAGATATGTGTAAGTCATAGACCACCCCAAATTCCTGATGACCCCCTGCCAAAACAGGAATCAGAGCTGTCTCAGGTTCCTCCTTTTCCAGCCTACTACGCAGCAAGGCTCCTAGTTACCTTTTCTGTGATTCCTGTGAGGTATGTTGGCCCTGAAGGATAAGAACTGCAGTTCTTCTTGGCAATTGCATCATGTAAGTAGCAGGTCTACCTCACTCCCTCCAGCTCACCCAGCTACAGGCTGGCTCGAGCTGGGCCCTTAAGAAATACTTTTATGGGACTTGTGAAAAGCAGGTGGTCCAACACACAGAAGGCACATTAACGCTAATGAAGATAAAGAATTTCGCAGACAGATAATTGTTTGCCTAGCAGCTGAATTTATTTCATTCTCAAGTTGTAATTAAGGGAAAAGTTGCAGTTTAGAATGCAATCTGGTTTTCCTTCTTTTTTTTTTCTTGCCTAATAAGCAGAGCAAGAAGTTGATTCATTTTTATCTACAAGCAAGAAATATATCATTTTACCCACACCTGATTTAACTGAAATGAGTAAAAGACAGATAAACAGCTGGAGAAACCTGAGAAAAAAACCACAGAATTCAATTTACCAGAATCTTGCATGCCTGGGAGAAAAAATAGAAAGAAAGAAAGAAAAAAAATAAAAGTAGAAAGGGAGGAGTCAGCCATGGACAAACAAATTTATACCTTAGGATGCTGGACAGTTAAAGTTCTTTTTTCCAACAGCGAGTAAGGATGAGCAATTTCCAAGAACCCAGGTGTTCTTATTGTTACTATGATTAACTGTCTGTATGTGTGCAATGTTTAGGAGTTGTACACTCACCAGTCCAGCAGTCAAACAAAACTTGAGGATGTCAAAAAAAAAAAAATTGGTGTCAGATTGCTGGGTGCTGCTTAAAAGAGCAAAGAAACATGGAAGAAAAAGGTGGGGTCTACTCCAGAAAGGCTGCAATCAAAGCAGAAGGCAGGCAATTAAAGCAGTCCTTCCTTCTGGATAAAGACAAGGAAAGAACAGGGCAATACAGAATAAAGGGCAGTTTTCTCACGAGAGACATTTCAAGTTCTTGTATATACCTCTATTATATGAATAAATTTTGTTAAATGAGGAGCAGGGACAGTAAGTTGTATCGAAATTGGAAGGAAGGTTCATTGGGTAGGGACAGAATTGCAGAAAGATAAAGATGTTTCCGGGCATAAAAAATAACATTTACCTTTGCAATGTCTTGTCATAAAGTGAAAAGTTTGGATTATCGTTTTGGATTTTGGATCATTTGAACTCACTTAAAAAAAAAATTGAGTGTTGTTTTTCCTTTAAAATAATCCATAATATTTGTGCACAGATCTCAAAATGTATTCAAGTGTGCAAATTAAACAGGGAGAGATGTCTGGATACTTTGAAAATCTGTTCTCGTGTTCACTCTATTCTGATGAGCATTAAGATAAAGGTCAGTCTACTGCGGGGCTATAAACACTGACCTCCTGGATCCACCTGCAGGTTTATATGGAATATGATATTTTCTCTACGAATGACTGGATTCAAGTGCATGTAAAAAAGCTATAGTCATTTACATGAAAAAGAAGAACTACCTACCCATTTTTGCTTTTATTGAATGCCTTTTCTTAATTTCACCAAATTTAGATCTTCAAGAAAGAATTGTATCTTCCCCTTCCTCCAACTGAAAAGCCTCCAACTGCTTCTTGGAATCTTGCTAAATCTTCAAGACAGCAATTAGTGAGATTTGAGGTAACCTGGGAGCAAATCACATGAGCCAGGCAGGAACACACAATCATTTGATGTTGCAAACACAACTGCACAAACAGACCAGCATGAGTTAAACTGCTCCAAACACCTGTCCCAACACCGAATATTTCATGTGTTTCCTCCACTACCTAGTGCTTCTCCAAAGACCCCAAACCTTGAAATTGTCTGGACACAGGCTCAGCTTTTGCTGTTAGAAATTCCTTCTAGACTGTGAGCCTCAGAATGAACAAATAGGTTGGTTTTCTGAAAGTGAATCTGTCAGACGTTTAGCAATTAATGCATGCTTAATTATAAGTTGATGAGCACTTTCAAAGATTAAAATTATATTTGTTTTTTTTAATAGTGATTTATTATATTCCAGAGATATTTTTTCTGAGAAACAACCCCTGCTACTAAGATTGTTTTGTCTACCTTCCTTCCAAATCCTTCAGGTATTTTCTGTTTCTCTTTCTGTGCTTTCTGTTCATCCATGTAGAGTAGCAAATTTTGGCACATCAAGTACATTAGATAATTATATGTCAGTTGAGAAACTCTCAGGTTCTTGTCACTAGTCTATAAAGCTCTCTGTAGTGTTGTAATACAATATCGCTGATATCTCAAGGAGATAACATGTTAAGTGTCTACTGGCTATATAATTTAAACCAAAATGTTAACAAAGAGAACTGATCTTTTGGTAAACATATAGTATATTTTTGTCATCTCTTCCTGATAGTGGTTTTGATAAGCAGATTTAGATGTGGTGTTATCCTCTGATTGCTTTTACAGTGTACTTGCAAGACAGGGAAATCCTTCATAATTCCTCAGACAGATGGTTGAGAGGAATTTCCCGAGTACCCACAGATCAAAGATTGCTCCCTGTAAATGGTGATGGTTACTGATATTACAAATCCACCCAGACATTTTATTTTCCCTCATTCTAAACAGCCTTTCACTTCTCTCTGCCCAATGTGGATTCCCATTAGGTGGGAAGAACAATTTTAAGCAATCAAGAGTCAGTGTGATAGCCTTAGATTGCTCATTAAGGACCAGGTTGTGAATGAGGGGTTGATGACAGAGATCTATGAAATCAAAGAGGCATGGAAATGACGAGCAATTGTTCTCTGTCTTTTCCAAAACAAGAGCAAGGGGACATCAAATGGAACATGGAGGAGATGGGTTCAAAACAAACAAAGGGAAATGATTCTTCATACAATGTATAATTAAGCCATGGAACTCCTTGCCACAGGATGTTGTGGATGCTGTAAATTTACATGGGTTCAAAAAGGACTGGACAAGTTCATGAAAGAAAAATTCTTCAAGAGCTATTAAATACAAAGACATTACCTCTGGCTCCGGAAGATGCTGCAATGCAAATCTCAAGATGTTGTGAGAGTGCTCTGAGGAAGTCTCACTTTGTTATTTTACTTTTCCCCAAGCATGTATTAATTCTTGGCCCCTGTCAGAAAGAGCTACATGTGTTAGATGGATCCCTGTATAGCTGATACAGCTCTTTTTATGTCCTCGTTTCACACAGCTGCCTTACTCAGGGAGCAGATCAATTGATGGCCACTTCATATTATTCACCTCAAATGCTCTTACTCAGAGCACTAAGTATTCTGAAAATGAGTGTATTGCTAAATACTTTTATTTTGAGGCAGTTTAGCTTCCCAATTTTCTGCCTGGAAGGTACAGAAAATTGAAGCTTTCTGGCTGCCTGGATAGAGGAGGGCACAGTGGCCTCTCAGAGGCACCTCTCCTCCTCATGCTCCAGTTGGTGACATGGGCAGGCTTGTATAAAAAAGTAGGGTGTCTTGCTCAGCCTTTAAACTCTCTGGGCTGTCTAAATAACCACCCCAGTATTAAATAGTCATTCAGAAGCAGAAACACACATTTGGGATGCCTGACTATGTGAAAACTGGCTGGGAAATCCCCCAAGATTTTTATTCCTGTTACTTCTGGCACTTGGCAAGCCTACCAGTGCGTCCCCGACCAGAACTTTGCCTGGTAACGAGGAAAAGTGGAGAAAAGTCTAGGAAAAGTGCCTCCATCCTGAAAGCACCGCCTGATGCTCTAATTGATGGTCTGTCCATTTGAAAGGAGGGAAAAATATCCCCCCCTCACTACCATTTACAACAGCTGAGTTTGAGGAGAGTTAGTGCACAGAACAAGTCCTGTCCTGCACTGGAATACTCCTGCATCTGCACAGGCTAAAACTCTCGTTAGCCAACCCCTGGGTCCCGCAGGCTTAGCCACTCTGTGGGCTAAATTAACACTTTGGTGGTGAGGAGCCAGAGAGCCACTGCAAAATGAGGTCTGGCTGAGTGATTAACCCCTCCCCCATCCCGTGGGATCTAACAGCTGAAGAGGATGCTGAGCTTCAGGCCCATTGCAGGTCCCCCAAACTGAGCACCCCAAAAGTGTGGAGGCACTCAAAAATGAAAATTTCACTGCAGGATTTAACCTGGGTTTCAAAAGCCATTCCTTTCTCTTCCCAGAACCCCTAAAAAGCCTTTTGGGCAAGGAAGGCAACTCTTCAGGCTCCACGGGTATTATTATTACTTGGAAGCCTGTTTTGTATTCAGAGTTGGCTGCTCCTTGGGTTCACCCAGGCAGTTTAGTGCATGCATGCTGAGGTGTATATTGGATGTGCCTAATAGCTGCAGTAGGTGGAGAGGGAGGAAGCTGTGATCCAAATGATGGGAACTCCTGGAGGGAGTTGTCTTGCCACTGGCATGCTGTCAGAGTGCCAATAAATAAGAAAGTTGAGATGATCAGAGGCAGCTATCTAAACAAACTAGGGTGAAAACTCCCAGCCTGCGTGGCAATCAGGCACAGGAAACGCATTCAGTGGCCATCCACCTTCTTCCCATGGTTCAGGTTTGGTATTCTATGAAACATGAAACAGGCAGAAAATATCGCTGTGCCCAAAAAAAGGCCCTGTGGCTGTTGTCCTTTCTGTCATGCCATTGCTCCTGCCAAACACCTCTCAGAGGATTTGTAGTGGGAAACATGAAATGAGAGGTGATTCACAAGCCCTCTGTGTGTCAGTTTGCAAGCACCAAAATTAGCCACTGAGTAGCACTATCCTAGTTCTGGAAGAGCGAGAGTTGCTCCTTAAGGTGTTGCAAATCACTGACAAATTCACTGATGTTGTAGTGCTCCAGATTTTTTCCTTGCACAAGCACAAACCTGATCTCGAAGGCTGTGAGGAAATCAACAAGAGATAGGAAGATATAGAAATCATGTAGTTCTCTTCTCAGCAAACCCTGCATGGGCAGGTAATGTCCATAGCTGGCTGATCAAACGCATAGCTGGCTTTGTAATATGTATAAATATACAAAAATACGTAAATGTGTAATATGTATAAATATGTATAAATTTGTATTAAAATGTACAAATGCACAGCTGGTTTTGACCCCAGTTCAAAGCCCCAATATTATAAAAGGCAGTGAAGGAGCTTAGTCTAGGTTTTTCATCTCTTACTTTTTACCTGGCAAAGCTAGAAATGCAGAGATTACTCTGGTCATCAGTGCCTTCTGTACTGCATCTTTGGATGAAATGTCCAAAGACAGATTAACCCCGTATTTTAACTTTTAATTCATTCAAGTGGGAGACACAGACCCCTTCCAATAAGAATGGGAAGATCTGAAAAAGAGTTTCCAAGATATCAGGTGAGTGTGTCAGATGACTGTTGGAGATGAAGTTCATGGACTGATAAGAAGCCTGTGAAACCTGAATGAAAGACAGGATCTGCCTCCAAACCTGGAGTTGGGCACCTGGCTTCCGAGAAGAAAAGAGCACAAAGCCTCACACCTACCCTTGGCCTTCCTGCCCTCACACTGGGTTTTATCTTATGCTGTCACATGCCAAACCCTTTCAGAAGTGCTTGATGCCCAATGTATTGCATAAGAAGCTTACTTGCCTAAATTGGGCAACTCCATATCAACAAAGCTCCTAAGAACTAGAAGCTACTGAGTTCAGAGCTGTGATATGCAAGTCCTTTGGTAAATGTAGATCTTTGATACCACACCAATGACAGAAGGGCTGGAATAGTTTAGAACAGAAAAGAATAAGAGCTTTAATCCTTATTCATAGGTATCCAGGATCTTTAATACCTGCAGCCTCTCTGAATCAGTTTAGTTTATTTAGCACGACTAAGATACATTTGATCTGTTAAAGCTGCCAACCTTCCTGTTCATCAGGCAGGCTGTTTATCATCTTTTACACAGGAGAGCTCTGTTGTCTGTCTGTCTCTGTCCCTCCCTCTCTCCAGCTGAAAATCAGCTCTCTCCAGGAAATAATTGAATCAAATACATTCAATGTTCCCTCCTCATAAGCATATTAAATATGCCCAATCAAGTACCATAAACACAATCACAAGACTTCTGAGTTCAACAACCCACCCTCAAAGCTATGTGCTAATGACAGATGGTCTGTAAATAAGCCGGGCTTCCCCAGTCAAGTGCTGGATAGGAAGCTGAGATTTATGCTCAATAATGATTTTGCAAAAAAAACAAACTGAACAAAGAGCCCCAGCCACAAACCCCACCTAAAATATATTCAGCTTCACCAGTTTTCAACAAAAAACTGCTAAAGCTCCTTGGTGATTTATGGAGCTGGGAGAAATAGCTTGCATTGGAAGTTTAATAACAGTTTCACTTGGATATTCTGGACGTGCATAACCACAGACAACCTATGTATATTATGACTATATATTAAGTGACATCTAGAGAAGAGCTGCTTGGATGATCATAGAGACAGAGAATCTGCTTCAAAAGAGGAGACAAAAGGGTGGTGTGAGAGTCAAACCACAGAGTGCCCACATCCAGCTGACCCAGCTCTGCTGAGAACCAGGATAGAGCTGGCCGTGATTTGCAGATCACGTCGCTGCAGTCCAACACATTATCCTACACAGGCATATCAGTTATTCACTGGTGTCTTTAGTGGTACATCAATGCAACATGTCTGGACACAGCTTGTTGACTTTGAAATGATCAGCAACAAAGGATTATGAGGGTTAGAAGTGCCCTGTAAAAATACATTGAGGTATAAACAAGGGAGAGTAACAAAAGCTCTCTAAGCTAATGGCCAATGCTCTTACCAGAACCAATGGGATTTAATATCCGAGATTATGATTAAAACAAGGTCTATAAAACTTCAGCCATGTAGGGGGAACAGAAAAGACAGCAGGAGTTTTGAAATGATCAGCTGGTGAAAGGTATTGGTGTTCTGACTGCCTAGAAAGTGCTGCAACACACAGAGGTATTGCATGTCCTATTTACTTTGGAACAGTAACCACTCCTCCAGAATGGCATGTGTACTTCACTGCACCACTTCAGAGCAGAAGTTCTATGGGGTAACTTCTTTTCCCTACTGAGGGATGTCAGGGGTGTCAAAAATTCTGGGGTTTTAATATTAGCTGTGAATTTCCAGAATTTATAGTACCCAGCTAGGAGATAACAATGGTATTCCTGTACTGTTTTTATTTCTCCTCAAGAAGTTCCTCCATGCTAGGCTGTGAGCCTAACCAGAATTTTCTTGTTTCATGGAGTGAAAGTACAACTTGGAGAGTACAATGATCGCTGTGAATACCAAGTCAGTGAGGGCAGACACTTTCCATGAGAGTGTTCTGCTCTCAGGCCCACACCCAGCATATCACAACAAACGTAACAAAGATCTCCAGGGATTTGTCTTACTCATCAAATCCTGGGTTTTGGCTGATGGGTCTGAATGACCTGAAGATTTGTATTCCCACAGAGAAGTTCCACCGATATGAGCATGACCAGCTTCCACCTGCCCTCACCTATATCTTTCTGAGGACACAGCTCAAGGGCTTTCAGCTTAAATTCTCTTGGACTCTGTGTCTCTTTGCTGTGTCAGTGGTGGGAAGGTTTGCCTGGATCTCACAAAAGAAACTGGGAAAAGGACACTGTGTGGGGACTATCTGTGCTAGAGGAACTTTTTGCTCATGTCTGCCCTAAGAACAGGTTTCACCACAAAGCAAATTCAAATCAGGCTCCAACCGAACTCCTGCCCAGCTGAATAAATGCTGTCAGGCTTAAATGGTATCCCAGGATAGCTGAGGGTTGGTTTTTTTCCTGCATGGATGATCAAGCATTTTGGATTAGAGTTTGGGTAGCTTGTTTATATACAGGAGACAAATCCTAAACTAATACAAAAAGTATTCTACCCTAGAAACTTGAACACGTAACTTAACTCAGAAGCTGACACCAGCTTTTATTTTTTAAAGGTTATTTTACTGATAAATCTTAGCTGTTCAGGTTTGCTGAGAAGAGTGGGAGTTTACTTCCCATAACAGAGAAAGGGCAGAAATAAGCTTGAGACATGGGGAAGCTTTTCATTAACATATGTTTA